>OZ023241.1:21475151-21604111 GCA_964006365.1 Trididemnum miniatum
GAAACGGAAGACAATTGTCACACTCTTTTTCAAACGTGAAGCGTAGAGAAGGATGAAGATAGTTAAGGTGACAGAAAAACTCTTCACAATCCGCTTCATTGTTAAACGCTACATAGGTATCATCAACGTAGCGATGGTAAAGAAGAGGTTTCTTCACGTTTTTAAACAGCTTAGATTCATAAAAACCTACAAAGATGTTGGCAAGAGCTGGTCCCAAAGGCGATCCCATAGGCTACGCCGTCAATTTGCTTGTGCATAATATTGTTAAAACTGAATTCAACTGAGCACGTGGCAGTTTGCATCAATTCAACAAAAATATTACGCGGGAAGGGAGGAGGTGTGAGAACACTGTTGTACAGAGCGTCTGCGCAGATTTCAATAGTCTCTGCGAGGGGGACATTAGTAAAAAGGCTGGAAACGCCAAAAGAACAGAGAAAGACAGAAGGAGGTGAGAGGCCAGAGTTACGGAGGGTGTCAACGAAAGTAAAAGAATCGCTGATGCAGTAGGTAGAGTAAAGGGAGAGCACGGGATCAAGAACAGATGTGAGCCATTTAGCCAGTTGATGCTGGATGAGCCAACCATCGAGAGGATAGGGCGTAGTGGTATATCCTTCTTATGCGTCTTCGGAAGACCGTACATCCGTGGTCTTAGGGAGCCTGTGGATCGAATAGCTTCATAAACTCCCGGTGGTAAGAGGTCGTCCTTATTGGATATACCACTACGCCCTATCCTCTCGATGGCTGGCTCATCCCAGCATCAACCTGGCTAAATGGCTCACATCTGTTCTTGATCTGTCACCTTAACTCTCTTCATCCTTCTCTACGCTTCACGTTTGAAAAAGAGTGTGACAATTGTCTTCCGTTTCTCGATGTTCTCGTTGAGAAACATGATACTGAATTCATCACCTCCGTCTACAGAAAGCCTGCATTTGCAGGACAATACCTACGTTGGAATTCTTTTAGCCCGAGGAAGCAGAAAATTAGCCTCATTAACACTCTAGTCCATCGCGCTCTGATGATCTGCTCCAAAGGTAAACTCTCGAGCGAATTAGACAACATCCATTCCATCATGGCTGAAAATGGCTATCCCGACCACGTGGTCAACTCTTCCGTTACCAAGAAGATACGAAACTTCCGCAGACCACCGTCATACGGACCGAAGAAATGTCCTGTTTAAATACATCTTCCATGGTTGGGTGCTATTTCGACGAGGTTCGAAAAGCAAGTCGCTTCAGCAGTTCAACGCTGTTACTTCTCTGTGGAGCCTCGCGTCGTTTTTACGACTAGAAAACTTCTGCCCGCAAGCAAAAAAGATGTGCTTCCTGCTTCTCAACAGAGCAATATCGTTTATGAATTTTCGTGCCACTGCGACAGTCGGTACGTGGGTCGCACATCTCAACGGCTGCAGGACAGAATTAAGCAACACGTTCCCAAATCTGTGAGAACTGGTCAAGTTTCTCAAGATCGCAAGGCCTTCAATCGCTCGTGCAAATTGACCAATCACGAACCTATTTGCGACTCGGCAATGGGACAACATCTGCTGACCAATCAATCTTGTGCCTAACACTACAGCGATGACAGATTTTCGATCCTTTCAAAAGGTCGCTCGGCTTTCCATCTATCTGCCTTAGAAGCCACTTACATCAAAGTTTCTCAGCCAATCCTGTGCCGGCAAAAGGAGTTTGTCTACACGCTGAAAATCTCTCACTAGCGCTTCTGTTTTTGATTGGTCGACACTTTTCGTCCAATCAGAAACGACTTCTCTTTTCTCTCTCGCGCTTTTATAAGCGGTCTCAGCAGCTCTACATTCTTTATTCTGACGATTCCCTTGACAAGTGTCAGACGAAAAGCTTCGGGAAATATGAAACCTCTGCTTCTGGCTATCTTCAAGTTCTGTACCACCAACCAACTGTTGAAAGATGAATGTATCTTACCTGAGGGCGGCTGATGAGCAGTGTTACCAATTGGTACTTTAGAGTACCAAATTTCAAAAATTTGGTGCGATTTTTGATGCTTTGGTTCTGAAAAAAATATTTTGGTACTCTGCAAAGATTTGGTACTATTTGGTACGGTATTTGATTTTCTTAAATTTGTCAAATTGTTTTACTAGCCTGCGCGATTTGCGCTGAACTTGTTGGCCATGACTATACCTAACTGTTTGAAAAATCGTGCATTAACGGATATCGAGGGAAGTAGCATGCTAACTCCTTGACTTGAAGTCACTTGCGAAATTATAATTTGCCTAAACAACTCTGAGAGGGTGGTTCTGGGACGTTATTAAAGGATTTTATGCGTAAACGAGGATTTCTCTCGCTAAATCCCCCTTCCAGGAAAAGTTCTCCGAGCTGCAGCCGAGATAACGAGCTGGCAAAGTTGAGATCACAGGTTGCGCTGGCAGAAAGAGCAGCTACTCTGTCTGCGATAAAGCCGAGTGTCTCGCTAACTGCTTGGTAATTTGGTATGTACTGTGCAGAGTGTAATAGGCTATGTACCGGTATAGCTGTATAGTATACACTTGTTGTGAGGTGCTAGATTAGCAGCTGCTGTTTGCTCTTTGGTGCTTAATGCAGAACTGAAACTGCGCTACTACAGTACTATATACGGTAGTAAAAATCAGTTGGTTGCAGACCAGAAAGTATGTACTGTGTAGTAATCTGGTAATGGTATCGGTTGCCAGTAACTTTGCCACATGACACCGGTAACTTCGCCACACTTTGATAAGGTGAGGGGAGATGTGGGAATAGTAGGAAAATGTGTTGAGGTATGGGGGAAGGAAGGGGAGATGTGGGAAGAGGTATGAGAGGAGGTGTAGGAAAGTGTGTTGGGGTGTGGGGGAGGTAAGGGAGATGTAGGAAAAAGTGAGGTGAGGGAGGAGATGTGGGCAAGTGTGTTGGGGCCCCACACCCAAACACACTTCCCTACACCTCCCCCACTCCTCTACTCACATGCCAACACACTTCCCTACTCACCCCATACACTTTCCCACACCCCTACCCACACATCTTTCCTTACCTCCCCTACACCCTAACACACTTCTCTACACCTCCCCCACCCCCCCATACCTCCTCCCACAACTCCCTTCACCTCCCCCTACACCCCAACACACTTCCCCACTCACCCCATGCACTCTCCCATACCTCCATCCATATCTTTCCCCACAGTTTCAATTATGTGGCGAAGATACCATGTGATGATGTTATACTACCTTAATAAATTTTACTGAAACAGCCCGATAAAATTTTTTACGACAACCTGGAATTTAAAGTTTTGTTTCGGTGTAGGCAATGTAAATTTTTGAAATATGAAAGTGTGGCGAAGTTACCATGTGGCAAAGTTACTGTGGTGAAGTTACCATGTGGCAAAGTTACTGGCAACCATAGAGTTCATAGAAATTCGGCTGCTTGAACAGTGAATGTCATAAGTATTTAAAATCTAAAAAAGCATTAAAAAATTGCTTCGGCTTATGCTAGTCATGGTTATATTTTTAGATTAGGCACCGATACCGGAGACATACCGTAGGTCCGTAGACATCACCTGACCACTGCGCGAACTAAACACCGAGCAATTAGCTGGAAGAAGATTGCAAAAATTTTAATTATAGCATTTAAATTAAAGGTTAGACTTAAACCAGAAACAATGCCGCAATGTTGGTGGTAGTCAGGAGAGTAATTTAGGAGGTGCTATTGTGTCATGCCCCCCCCCCCTTTTCACTCTGCTTTTTAGTAAATAATTACAAAATTAAAAAAACAATTAGGTGACTGAAATGTGCCAGGCTCTTTTGATGGTTTCCTTAGCTTACGGCCAGGGGCGAATCCAGGAGGATCAGATGAGAGATATATGCATCCTCCCACCAGCCATTTTTTAAAATGTTTTCAATGCATGCAATTTTTCCATAACTTTGAACCCCTTCGATAGCGATAAGCCTTAGCTTTAAGCACGTATAATAAAAAAAAAGCGAACAAAATGCATCATATTTGGCGAAGCACTCAGAATTAGGGTCAAAAAATTTAAACAAAATTTGCCTGCAAATTACATATAAGTTACTCAAAAAGCACTAAAATAGCCATTACAGCATGTAATTTTTCAAAATTTTTCCGGGGGAGCATGCCCGCGGACCCCCCTCTGGCCTGTTTTGTTTCTTCACAGTCAATCAGCTTTAAACTAGTGCCGGTGCTGCAAAAAAAATATGCTTAAAAATATGATTTCTCGCTATGTTACTGTTAACAGGCTACAACTGTTTAGAAATTCAAACATGATTAAGCTAGAACTTCGTAAACTTCTAGTTTTGGGTTACTATCGTGGCAGATCACTTTACTTTAAATTTATGCACTTTCTTTCGAGGTCATACAGAATATTATCAGTCATTTTAAACTGCAGTTGTTTGTTGTTTAGTGAGCTAATACCTTGGTTAAGCATCATGTTAAACAACCCCGATCAAAACAATTTTAGTCAAACAGTTGTTTTGCACTTATAAACTTAAACACAATCTACTATTTAGGGTGTAAAAAAATTTGGTACTATTTTTTGCTATTTGGTACTATTTTGGAAAAAAATTTGGTACTGATCTTCCAAGTGCACCTGGCAACACTGCTGATGAGGGCTAATAGCCCGAAACAGCGCTGTCCCGCTCTACGGAACGTTTGACTGTAAGCATATATATTGATGCATTTTATATTTTGGAAGTGTTTTGTGAAAATGAGTGCAGCTCTAGATAGTCAAAGACTGGAAAAAGATTTGTAGTTGCAATGAGAATGTAATGGGCAAATATAGAAGTTTTTACAACTTTAATCCACGCAACTTGTTTCTTAAACAGGACAAGAGTTGCCTTTTAAAGAACATGATAAATCACCATCATGCTTCAATTGAATTAATTATATGGAGTTTTTTGAATACCGGTACACAAAAAGTATGATTTAGTTTTAAATGCTCATCTTCAAGCAGCTACAACATTCATAGAAACTTCTATCTTCTTAAATGATTTGATAAAAGCTTTACGGATCTCAGGCTTGATGCAGTTGCAAAAGAAATTCAAGAATCTGAATTTGTGGCTATCATTTAAGACGAAACTAAATTGTATTGTAATTGCATTGAAGATACAAAATGAAACACTAAATATTACTACAAAATATCAGCTTTCCTCAGTAGTCAGTCTCGTGATAAAGTCACTAGGTCACTGCAGACTACAAGCCTGACGTATTACCGTGAGGCCTGGTGACCGCGCCATGCAAATTATCTGAAAAGAATTTTCCTTTATGCAAGGTCTGGGCATGATGTTGATCCGAAATACTTTCTTAGTTGACTTTACTCAGCGGCTTTTTTACAATTAAAGTTATCAGTGGTTGATGAATGTCTTTTAACTGAAAACACAAATAAGCCTTTGATTGATTGATAATCAAACTGCTTTTCTTACACTGGTCATAGGAGTCATGGCCAAACCCAGCCGGTTTGATGCTCTAGAAACAGACGCTGTATATCCACTCGGACATTTCATCGGTAATTTTGAAATAAATCAAGGGCTATTAAATTTTAAACATTAAGTTGATATACTTATGTGTTACTACTCCAACCATTGAATGACGAGCTTTTCATTTATTTTTTGAAAAACGATGCCTTAGTACAAAACGATTTGTGTGTACTGTTTCATATGTGCTTGCTTTCACCCATGTTAATAGCATAAAAATCAAATGTGGTTACCAGTTGCCCCACAATTTCCAGTTGTATTCCCATGTTGTAATTCTTCTTTAGTGATAGGCAATGGGGCAGCCAGTTAGTTAGTTAGTTGTTAGTTAGTTAGTTAGTTGCATATTTATCCTCCTATCACGAGAAAGCGATCAAAGCGCTATACGAGTTCGCTTAGGAGTTGCCAGCCATCTCTCTACCACACCAAGATGGGGAAATTCCGCTAGGTGCCTTTCCCAACGGCACAACAAGTAAACTTGCCGGCTTGTTCTCCCCAATGCCCCTTTAATGCTGAGCGTCAAACAGGGAAGCTGTGAATACCAATTTTAAAGTCATTGATTTGACCCGACTCGGAATCAAACCCAAGTCTACAGCTCAAGAGACAGACGCTGTGTACCACTCAGCCATCTGAGCTGCCAGCATTGCAGTGACAAACGGGGAGTCTGGGGGGCAAAACTCTCCAGGGTATAATAGGTATTTCGAAAGAGTGAACACCCAGTCAAAAAGATCAAAACCTGCGACAAACGACAAAAGTTGTGGTTTTTATCATGCCGCTTGTCACGTGCAGCAATTCATTCACACACCAAATGAATACAACTACAGAACCAGCTTAAATTAGGCAGGTAAGACGGTTTCATCACCGGATTATAAACTCAAAATGTATATCACTTGATTAATAACGTGACATACGCCCCCCTTAGGAATATGACCGCTGAAAATATGAAAAAAATAACAAGCGTTATCAATCTTATTCCCCAAATTTACGCATTCATGAAAAGTGTCCCACAATGTATGAAACCTTACACGCCTCTTTTGAGTCCATCAAAGCGCAAAATACAGGCAGCAATCGCAAAAATAACAGTATAAAACATAGCAAAGCAGTAAACGCGAAATTAACACACAAGAACTTGATCAAAATCAAATCAGCCTATCATTCGACTTGAATAGTTTGCCACTGCATTGTCCTTACCGGGAATGTTCTGTACCCCATAATCATATCCTTGTAAGGCCAGTGTCTTTCTCATCCGGATAATCTTTTTCCTGGTTCGGCATTCGTTCTCTATCCGATGTCTCGGACAAATCATCATCCCAATCCCTTCGTCGTTACTTCTTCCTTTTCATTTCTGTTTCTTGTGTTTTTTGTTCTTTTTCTTTGGTTTATTATCATTGTATTTGAATAAGGCAGGTGAATAGAGTAGGACTTTTGTAGTATTTTGTAACGAAACACTTTCCTATGACTACGATTAAATTAAACTATAACTTATGAAACACTTGAATTTCTGAGGAAAAATTAATCTCAACTCTGCTGAGCTTTGCAGCATAATTAAAGATGCTATAACAGATGATGGTTTCCTGGATCAATCGCTGAAAAATCTCATTTCTGGTACTGCTAATGAACTATCATCTAGCAATGCTAACCACTGATACTGCTTCTCACATTGTTGATGGTGGGTCGTTGCTTAACAATGAATCTTTTATTGGCAAGTTAGTAGAAAAAGTCAGTGACGCGTTAGTAGTCAATCTTAAATCTCACGAGCTTATGGAGTCAACCATTGATAAACAAAACAAAGTAGTGTTGCAAAAGACGGCTCAATTGGAAGAAGCCATTGAAAGACATGAGTAGCACAGCAGAAAGAACTGCTTGATAATTCACGGGTTATCTTGAAAAAAAATGAAAACACTGGCAAAGAAGTAAGAGATTTTTTATAGCACATGATGGGAATCGAAATTAATGACGCTGATTTAGACAGAACGCACGGACTAACTACGAAAATGAAATCTTATAGAAGTGTTGTGCGTGCCTCCCTCCAACAATCATTGTCAAGTGTATATGCCACAATCTGAAAAGTTTTGTTTACTTTTTTAACGTATTCAACTCTGGTGTGTGTCAATAATTCTACGATTAGGTAATTTGTTTCGCGTAATTCTTTTTTCGAAAGGACCGTTGATGGAACTATTTATTACATCAAATTTGACTCTAGCACAAAATTTAAAGTCAATAATGTGCATGATCTTAAGAAGGATGACTTACAATCATCACTATGCCATAAATCATTTCATACCTGCTCATTCTTCAATACTATGAACTATGAAGATCACTGTTACAAGTGTAGTAAGTACATGATCAGATTTCTTTAGAGCTACTTTGGGCATAAATAATGGCTGCCAAACTACCAGTGTTGTTAGCATCAAGTTAGCAATTGCTGTGTCCTTTTTTACTTTTACTTTTTTTTTTTTTTAAGGATTTTAATGCCTCAATCTCATAAAGCGATTACTTTGACTTGAACATTCTTACTGTAATTTAGTACTTGTTTGAATTATAATAAGCTATTGTTTTGATAACAATGTCTGAGTCCAATCTTAAATGTATCACTTGTAATAGAAAAAGCTCTCAGCAGTCTTTCCTTCAGTGTAACAATTGTCTAGGGTGGCAACATCACCGCTGTTCAAGATTAGAAAAAGTACAAATGTATCTTATCAGCAACTTAAGGAAACCTTCATTTGTCAAGTGTGCCTAACTAATACTATTCCTTTTCAAAAAAAAATATGTGATTCTGAATTTAAGAATATGTTTTTTCTTCAGAAACGTTTGGGAGTAACTTCCAAACAAATAAAAGAGATTCTCTGTAATCAACTTTGCTTAAGCGAACTGATCAAAAATGACTGTTAAATATCGTAGTGTTGATTGGTTTAAAAACTGTTTGTCATATTCAAAAAAACATTTTAGTCTAACATTTTAACGTTAGGTCAATACTTAAAAACAAACACACAATAGAAGAATTGATACATGAATTAGAAAGCCGCCCAGATATATTAGCAATTTCGGAGACTAACTTAAATAATGAGAAAATAGTTCGAACGCATTATCCAAATTACAACCTCGTTTCATCAAATTCAAGCACTAATGCAGGAGGTGTTGCTTTTTATGTTCTAAATACGCTACAGTATACTAGAAGTCAAGATTTTGAGTTCAAATCCTGTGACTCTGTTGTAATCTAGAATCGAACGTGGACGTGTGAAGCGTAGAGGTTGCTACTAATAATGATGTGAATCTCTGCAATTCTGTATGTGCCGCTTGATTAATCTGTACAAACCTTTTCTGTTGTTTTGCGTTCCGTTGCACAGTACAGTAGATTAATTGCAGTGATTAGACGCACGTGTTGAGTAGCTGTAACTAATAATGGCCAATTAATCTTTTAGTTTTGCGATGTATGTTTTTAAGTTATTACTGTAGAGTATTTTTAGTTATGTATATTTTGGTTTAGATGCAAGTTGAAACGTAAGTGAATAAAAGCCATAGTTTTGGCAATACGACAATTTTATTCACTTGATATGGATAAGCTGCTTAAGCCATGTAAGCTTGAAGTTCTACCTGAAGAGTCAGAAGCTATCAAAGTCTATGATTACTGGTTGCGAACTTTCGATACTTTTTTGACTGCTGTAGAAGCTGCTACTGCTGATAACGAGAGAGGGAATATTAACAAGCTCGGTTTGCTCACCTCTTTTCTTACTCACCGAACATACGAATTGATAGCTGATGCTGCCACTTACGAGGAAGCCAGGACGTTGCTACGCAATGCTTACCATAAACGAAGAAATGTTGTCTTCGCGAGGCATTTACTGATGAGTCGCGTCCAAAATTCTGGCGAAAGCATTGCTGAATATGTGCATGCCCTAAAACAACTGGCTAGAGACTGCGAATTTCAACAAGTATCTGCTGATCGATACCGAGATGAATTAACTAGAGATTCTTTCATCAACGGAATTAGTTCAAGTGCTATACTGCCGTCATTTGCCAAAACCCATTAACTCCAAAATTTTGAAATTTCGTTTTTTTTTGCATTTTTTCAATCGTTGCTCCAATGTTCTTCTTGTGTGCAAATATCGAGTTTGCACTCCTAACCGATTTCGAGTTATCTATGGTGGTGAAACCCATTAACTCCACTTTTGTACAGAAAGTTGTCAAAAATTTTAAAAATTTTCTGGCAAAACCTGTTAACTCCACTTGTAATTGTTAATTTTGTTATTGCGTCATAAACAAAGTTTAATGCATTTCTCAAAAATTTTTATCTCACGAGTGAAAAAAATGTGCGTAACAATATGAAACAATAATAATGGTGACGTAATAGCTAATTGGGTTCAATGCAAATTTGGATAAAAATCGAACGCAAGATTCATACGCTGTTTATACATTCATTAATTAAAATTATTGACATTAAACTTTATTATTAAACTTTTATGATCAAGCACTTTTATCAAACCAAAAATTAAAAAAATCTACAATCAGGAACGTTCTTAAAAAAACCTGAAAACTAAAACTTGATTTTCTCGAAAAGTGCAAAAGTGGAGATAATGGGTTTTGCCCAGTGGTTCTCAAACTGGGGTCCGCGGTCCTTTTGGGGTCCGCGAGACAAATTTTCTGGGACCGCGAAGCACCTTCCAAAAAAATTAAAACGACGATCCTGAAGAAAAAATTTTGTGTAAAATTAAGTTTTCAGGCAACTTTTCTTCCAATCAACTTAGCAAACACAATTTGTCATGAAACCTTACAGGCTACATAGGCATTTATGATATCACAAGAAGCAATTTGATGTCACATTAGTGCAATGGCTCCTTTAGCGTGAAGTCTGCGAATGATGGAGAACGTGCAGTAGCAAAAAGGATCAAGTTTTTTTGCGGATGGCTTAAAAGTAAAAACCTGGTGGGTGGCGGCAGCAGTATTGGTTTCAGAGAAGGATACTGCAATGTGTGATTTTAGTCTAACTCTAGTAAATTGTTCATTTTCCTTGAATAAGTTTGCAAAGAAGCAAGTGCCCTCGTCACATTGATACAATAAAAAATCAATGTGTTGTTTTCTGTTTATTTCTGTTAATTTTTCAAGGGGACCGTGAGCCATTAAAAAAATTGCTAGGGGACCGTTGCGTAATTTTTTTAAAAAAGTTTGAGAACCACTGGTTTTGCCAAATGACGGCAGTATACGTCAGATCAGAGGTTACTGGAAGAAGACCAACTAACCTTACAAACCGCTCTTAACAAGACCGAGATGCTTGACCGGGCACAAAAACAATCAAGTTTCTATGCAGAAAAAGTAACAATGAGATCTGCTTTCATATCTGGAAATACTGCTTTACATAAAGATGCTGGAGAAAAGTATTCGATGCGAATTTCTAAAGATCAAAAGCAGCGAAAATGCTATTTTTGTGGCGGAAATTTGCATCCCGGAGGTAGAAACTCCTGCCCTGCCAAAGACAAGATCTGCAATAATTGTGGAAAAGAAGGGCGTTTCCAAAGAGTATGCCAAAGTAAGCTCCGAAACTCTGCTATGGTCACATCAGAAAATATAAGAGAAGGCAAAATCGACTCTCCACCAGAAGCTGAATCCCTGCTTTTTCTCTCTATTGCGGCTGGAGCTCCATCTTGCTTAAGTCCCACAGTCTTACCAGCAAAACTAAATGGACTGCCAGTAAAAAATTTATTGGACACCGGGGCCTCGGAAAGTTTTGTGAATGAAGCAATTGCTAAAAACGCCAAACTGGTACTCCAGGGACGGCATTCCCGCGTGTCAATGGCCTCCGATAACCTCATTGCTCCTGTTATTGGCAAGGTTTGCAGTAATCTTCTATTATAGGATCGGGATTACCCCAACGTCACTCTCAGCGTCATGCCGGGACTCTGCGCAGATGTCGTCTTGGGGCAAGACTTCTTGCGCCAACACAAAGAAGTGGTGATCAAATTGGGTGGTCCGAAGAAAAGTTTGCTCGTTGGGAAAGATTCTACTTGTGGTGTTGCCGCTTCCGAAGTTAAATGCGATCATATATTCCGAAATTTAAAGCCTGAATGTAGACCAATTGCTACCAAGTCTCGGAAATTTAACGAAAATTTAACGAAAATGATAATGGGTTTTGCCAAATGACGGCAGTATACGTCAGATCAGAGATTATTGGAAGAAGACCAACTAACCTTACAAACCGCTCTTAACAAGGCCGAGATGCTTGACCGGGCACAAACTAAAATGATAAACGGTTTATAGACGCGGAGGTAAGAAAATTATGGCTAGAAGGAATAATTGAACCTTTCTATTCGCCTTGGAGAGCTCAAGTGTTGGTAGCTCGCGACGAACGCCATAAATCCCGCATGGTAGTAGACTATTCACAAACTGTTAACAGATTTATATTATTGGACGCTTATCCTTTGCCAAATATAGACGAACAAATCGCTGAAATAGCTTAGGCATCAGTTTTCACTAAGGCATCAGGCTAAGGCATAAATTTTACAGCTAAGGCATCAGAAATCGCTGAAATGCCTAGACTTAAAGTCTGCATATTATTAATTACCGTTACACCCTGAAGACCGACCTTTTACGGCTTTTAAAGCCGGAGGCAAATTATATCAATATACACGCCTTCCATTTGGTGTAACTAATGGTGTGTCGTTCTTTCAACGTTTTATTAATTTTGTGATTGAAAAATATCAGTTGAGTGGTACTTATGCTTATTTGGATAATATTACCGTATGTTCTCTTATTATGCCCGTTGGATCCCCGACTTTTCAACAAAAATTCGACCTCTAGTTCAGTCTAATGTTTCCTCCACTTTCCCACTTTCTCTTGACGCTTCCCCAAGCTTTTCTAATCTTCTACAGGACTAAGCTGCTGCTAGTGTCACGTGCATTCAAGAAAATGTCCCTTTCGTAGTAGAATGCGATGCATCTGAATACGCTTTTGCTTCTTACAAATACGCTCTTGCAGCTACTTTAAATCAGAGAGGACAGACTGTTGCCTTTCATTCTTGAACTTTCTCAAAATCTGAAGCACGATATTCCACCGTCGAGAAAGAGGCTGTTGCAATCATGGACGCCGTGCGTAAGTGGAGCTACTTTGTACATGGAAAGCGCTTTACCTTGATCACCGACCAAAGAGCAGTTTCTTTTATGTTTGACCCACGGCGTTTAGGTAAAATAAAAAATATGAAGATACAAACATGGCGAGCTGAACTTGGCAATTTCGACTATGAGATACAACACAGGCCTGGAAAACTCAGTCTTGCTCCGGACGCTCTTTCACGTCTTTCTTACTTGGGTACTGCTGTACCAGACCTTGTGAAGATTCATGAGCAGCTAGGTCATCCCGGAATTTCTCGACTTTCTCACTTCGTCAGATGTAAAAATTTACCTTATTCCGTTGAAGAGGTAAAGAGAATCTGCACCAATTGCCGTGTTTGTGCTGAAATTAAGCCTTGATATTTCCATAAACCTCCAGAAACATTGATCACATCGACTCACCCGTGGGAGAGGATCAGCGTGGACTTCAAGGGACCAGTTGAAGAAAAACACAAGTACGTTCTTTTTGTTATAGATGAATTCAGTCGCTACCCTTTCGCTGTCCCTTGTAATGATATCTCTTCTTCTACTGTGATCCAATGTTAAAGTCAATTGTTTTGTTTGTTTGGCTTCCCTGCGTGTACACACAGCGACAGAGGCTCAGCGTTCATTTCAAAAGACCTCAAACAATATCTGAACAGCAGAGGAATTGCTACAACTACTAGTACGCCATACCACCCTACCGGTAATGCGCAATGTGAGCGTATAAACCAAACATTATGGAGAACACTTCTGCTCTTACTGAGAACGCACAAACAACCTAATGCCTGTTGGGAAGCACTTCTTCCGGAAGCCCTGCATGCGGTGCAATCACTACTTTGTACCGCCACAAACTCCACTCCACATGAACGAGTATTTGGGTTCCCAAGAAGGAGTATGATTGGAAAATCCTTACCATCATGGCTAAGTCAATGAGAAACTGTTCTTTTACGACGATTTGTAAGAAGCAAGAGCGATCCGCTAGTGGAAGAAGTAGAATTACTGGAAGTCAATCCCAGTTTTGCCAAAGTACGTTTTCCTAACGGAAGAGAATCTAATGTTTCCATCTCGACATTGCTCCATGTACCGGCACTTAGCTCAGTTGCTAAGCGCACGCTATCGGTGCGGGAGGTCTGGGGTTCGATTCCCGGGCCGGTCAAATCGGCACAGCGTCGCCAACGACTCGCCACCGTTGCGACGTTTCTTCAGAGCTGTGTTGCCCAGGCGCAAAGCCGCGGAGATGGGCCCCGCAACTCGTTACACGCTTCGGCGTAATACGACGAGTATAATAAACATTTGATTTTGATTTGACATTGCTCCATGTCCTCGAGTAGTAAATGAAAATACAGATCAGAGTTCAGTAACTAACCCACCTCAAGAACAAGTGGAAAGTTCCAGCTCGGTGCCTTCTGAAAGTTTCCAAGACACCTTGAAAAAAGACGAAGAAACGATCTCTTCATCTGGAGAAAGCTTGCAAATTGAAAGATCTTCTTATTTTGAACCTCATTCGCTTACTACTGACGTCTCCTCTAGTAATCAGTTTACCTTTACTGAAAATTCTTCTACCCTTAGGCGTTTAGGTCGGGTGTGCCGACCTCCACAACGATACGGGCATAACGTGTATGACAAGTGATCTATATTTTTTGTTTGTTTACTGTTTACATGATGTTAATTTTTGATATGGGGAAGAATGTCGTAATCTAGAATCGAACGTGGACGTGTGAAGCGTAGAGGTTGCTACTAATAATGATGTGAATCTCTGCAATTCTGTATGTGCCGCTTGATTAATCTGTACAAACTTTTCTGTTGTTTTGCGTTCCGTTGCACAGTACAGTAGATTAATTGCAGTGGTTAGGTGCACGTGTTGAGTAGCTGTAACTAATAATGGCCAATTAATCTTTTAGTTTTGCGATGTATGTTTTTAAGTTATTACTGTAGAGTATTTTTAGTTATGTATATTTTGGTTTAGATGCAAGTTGAAATGTAAGTGAATAAAAGCCATAGTTTTGGTAATACGACGCACTCTGAAAATACTTTTATTGAGATAAATTTAACTGATCAAAAGAGCGTCATCTTGGGAGTAGCATATAGGCATCTAAGTAGTAACGTTAATGATTTTCAAGATCAATTCACCCAAACCTTAAATAAATTAAATTGTTGTAAGCGTGAATTTGTTATTAGTGGAAATTTTAACATTGATCTTCTCAAACATGATTGTAATCCAAAAATAAGTAATTGTGTCAATGCTATATATGCAGAAGGATGAAGTAATTTAATTAATAAGCCTGCCCGCATTACAGAAAACACTGCGACCTTACTAGATCACATTTATTCAAATATGACAAATAATATATCCAATCGGGAAATTTACTCACCATATTTCTGACAACCTTCCAACTTTTTGCTGCTTAAGAATGAAACCAGTTAAAAAACAGGACAAAGAATAAACTCTCGATATGAAAAAATTTAATGAAGCAATTAAACTTTTTGAATGACATAAACATGTTAGTTTCAACAATAAACAACTTACAAGATGATGAATTGGATCCAGAAAAAATAATCGACAAATTCTCAGACGGATTTGCCGAGTTAGTCAATTTACATGCGCCCTTACGCCCTCGGACTAGAAAGGAAACTAGATTAAAAACTAAACTTTGGATAACCAAAAGTTTGTTGAAACCTATTCAGAAAAAAATCCAATGTTGAAACAATGCTATAAAAAAATGATGAACTTTTAATCAAGAACTACAAAAACCATTATAACATATTAACAAGTGAAAAGAGAGCTGCCAAACAAAAATATCATACTTAAATGATTGAAATGAATAAAAAAATCTTTCAAAACAATGTGAGCTAATAAACAAAATCTTGCAAAGAAATAGAAAACAAAAAGATCCAATAAACAAACTTATCACTGATAATAATGTGATTCTCACTGAGTGTAAAAACATATGCAACAAATTAAATGATTTTTGTCAATATTGTTCTAAACATGGCTCCAAAAATTTTTCGTTATAGAAATTCCTCGGAAAAGAACATTCTTAATTTCCTTAATTTCTTAATCTCCAGAATCTTTTTTTTTCCGAGCCTTGCACCCGTACTAAATTTGAAGTTTTTCGCGAATTGGTGAATTTAAATGAAAAAAAAGCAATTGGCATTGAAAAATATTCCGTTTAGGTTTCTTAAAATGACTTCTGAAATTTCATCATCACTTCTCCCAAACTTATTTAACAAATGCATTATACAAGGGACATTTCCTAAGAGACTTAAAATTGCTAAAGTGACGCCTTTATGCAAAAGTGGGCCTACTCATAAAACCACAAACTATCGGCCGATTTCGATCCTATCATCTTTTTCCAAAATATTTGAAAAAATAATTTGTAACCGTTTAAATAATTATTTCTCTACTCACAACGTTTTAACAAAAGAACAGTTCGATTTTAGAAACAAACATGCAACTAATCATGTTGTTTCACATGTTACAAATAAGCTTCAAAATTTACGAGATAACAACTACAGTACTTGTTTGATATTGTTAGATATCAAAAGTGTTCGATACTGTAAACCACAAGATTTAGTCTATAAGCTGAAAGCTGTATCGTGACGTTTTGTTCCACCTCTCAGGGGGCTACTTTTTGAAAGTAATTTGGAGAAATATAGTGTCACACCAACTTCTAACAAAAGGTTCTTCACTCGAGACCTCGTAGTATTTTTGCAATACCATCTTGAAAAGGCCAAATCGAATGGAAATTAGGAAGTCCCATACAACATTTAGTTGATCAAAAGTGGACTACAGTGCTGTGTCGTGAAGTTTAAGTGGTAAGCTAAGTTTGTAGTTCTAGCTGGTTCCAACGTGTGACTATGGTACTGGGTAGTCTAGTTATACTGATGCACAACCTGACAGCTGACAGCTTCCCAACGATTAAGATAATTAACTCTTACAATGTTAGTGAGAGTAAAACCAAAGACTATATACTAAATGGCGGGAAACTCCCCGGATACCAGGAAAAACTCGTTCACTCGGTCACGCTCTGATGCATATGAAGAAAAGGACTACTTGTTTTGAGCGCGGTATAATGGAAAGAGATAAGAGATTGGTAGTCTGCTGGCATAGTTTCTGTTCCTAAATCTATAAAAACAGGAATTAAGCCAGTTGAAGGTAGTGGGGATATAAGTATTATTCTGCACTTCTGAGTTTCAATGCTGACAGACATATTGCGATATGTATTAAGTTGAATAATAAGAGTTTTGGATGGCCCTTAAAGGTTTAAATAGCTAGCCTAACAATTCGAGGATTAATTTTGAAGCCTTACTGGTGGATCGACGTCTTGTGTAGTTTCTATGGTTACTAAGAGTGATAACGTTTTCAACAATAACAATTTAAACCTTTTAAGACTATGTAGTTAAGTATGAAATCAGTCATGGGCCAGTCTTTTCTGCTACTTTGTTAGTGCTGGCTTGCTGTGTAGTAACATCTTTATGGACTCCAGACTATGCCCGCAGCTGTGCAATAAAGTTGTTTCAATTTCTAAGAACTGCCAAGTTCTTACAGTTCATCGATTTAATCAAAAAGACTAAAAAACTCACCCTCCAGGTGTAAAAATATGTGATTGCGATGGACTGAAAAACATACCAGTAAGCTGACAAAAGGGACCTGTACAATGATAAATCAAGCTGCTAATACAGTAAAGGAGAGGAGTGTACTTGGTCTATTTATTTTAATTGTTACTTAGATTGAACTCACTCTATATTTATGTAATTGTTATAACCACTAATTTATTTTCAGCAAAAATAGTCTAGTCTAGGTTTATGTTTAATGTCTAGGCTCTGCTCTGGCAGTGTTTGGTGTAGTCTCTGAACTGGTGTCTAGTGATAAAATTGTAGACTTGTCTTAGTTTCATTATTTTAAACTAAAATGATGAATTGTCTTTTGGCAATAACACACTTGCGATGATGTTTTTGATTGTGCTTGTTCAATGCATTGCTGAATGCTGATATGCAACAGTGCAAGGCATTGCAAGTTTGATTGGCAACACAATCTGCATAAACTTCAAATTTGCCTCAATATTTGGTGCAAATTCAAGATTTAAAATATAGAGAAGACAACAAGTAACTGTTTTACCAAACGTTTTTTGAGATGGAAAAAGCGTACCTTCCTAGCAACTGGGGAAAAAATGTGGTGGCGTTCGGAATAATTTATTCTCTCTTTGATGACTACGACCAGCCCAAACTGTCGCTTGCTGTTTGAAATATGACACTACCTTGCGGATATTATGGCTGGCTGGAATGCCATAGGCCCGCCTTACGGCTTGCCCGTTAACACCAAATCGTAAATGCTACTCTACCTGTACTAGGCTTAGCAGCAGCCAAGGTTTGTTTCGGGTCTCAGCGAAATTTCGGTACTAAAAATTTAAAAATAGTCCCCATACTCTACGATTTTTTTCATATTTTTAGTAATGTGACTTTAGACCAGAGGTGGGGAACCTGCGGTCCGCGGGCCACATGCGGCCCGCTTAAGTTTTCAATGAGGCCCGCGTCAGAACTTTGTTAAGCGTACAACAAACTGGTTGTAACGATATAACTGTCCAATATGTTTTGTTTTATGTGCTTTGTATACTGTAGGCTAGTAGCTTTTGGACCGATGCGTTGTTTTTCCGAAGTTTTATTCGTGGGATTGTTTTGTAAGGTTGCATTATGAAGTCATGAATTTCTACTGACGTAATTTCTCTCGTGAATATTCTCGACAGACCTCTCCTTTACGTAATTTCACTGCTTGTGACGTCACAATTGTGTTTACTGCGGTTTGGTGTAAATTTTTGCATGTCATATGATTTCTCTTGACGTCACAATTGTGTTTACTGTGATTTGGTGTGAGTTTTGCATGTCATGTGATTTCTCTTCGTGTTTCCTTTTGAGAATGCTGTAGAACGTTCTCGAGCTTGAGTTTCAAGTATAAGTAGGCGTGAATTTTTGAGCGTTATTATTCGAGTGTAGATTTAGTGTGCGTAGAGTAAGCAATATTGTTGTATGCTGAAAGGCATAACCCTTGTTGTATAGTGTTACTGAAGTGACCAGTGGAGCTTGTGTTTATATATAAAAGCAGTACGGTGAGTACCGTAGCTAAGTGAGTTAAGTTGGGTCGATTATTATTATTCGTTTGGTGAAAAAGGTTCTGGTTTTTTCATGAGGTCAGATCTAAGAACGAATTAACTCCTACGGTTTGTCATGCAACTCTAATCAATCGTCCTGTTAGCGAAGTAATACCATTTCTTATTTAGCGACACTGGTAGAATAGGAAATATTAAGATTTTGTAAAAACTGCTTCATATTCTGCTACATGCTATATTTTGTGACATAAGAAACGCGCAAAAGTCTCTGATTTTGCGGCAAAAAACTCTGATTTTGCGGCCAAAAACAACTCAGCGTGAAAGTGTGATAAATTTGCGACGTAATATTGCTTATTTTTAAAACAAAATTAACAAATTGAAAGTAAATGTGGCCCGCTGAAAATGTTATGCAATCGGTGTGGCCCACTGTGCTTAGTCGGTTTCCCACCCCTGCTTTAGACTATACCCGTAGGCCTATGGAACCTGCTTCGTTTTTTTCGGTAAAATTTCGGTCATAAAAAAAATCAAATCTTCATTATACTCGCGGTATTACGCCGAAGCGTGTAACGAGTGTCGTGGTCCATCTCCGCGGCTTAGCGACTGGGCTACACAGCTCCGAAAGAACACCGAAGCGGTGGTGACACTGTGCCGACTAGACCTACCTGGGATTTGAACCCCAGACCTCCCGCATTGATAGCGTGTGCGCTAAGCATTTGAGCTAACGGCTGGTAAAATTTTTTTTCGATTTTGAAATTTCGGTCACAGTCCAAATTAAATTTGTAAAAACGGATAAAAATTAAAGTCATTTCGGTGAATTGACGGTTCAAGTAAATATTTTGCCAATATGCGAGCAACAATTACAAACGGACTATGGTGTCCGGTTTAACAAACATCAGGGACGGCGCCAGTCAGAAATAAGTAGGGGGACAAACCAAGCGACGAAAATTTGCAAAAATTTTGACTCTTTCAAGAAGGTATGACATGGAAAGCCTCCCCCAGAAAATTTCGAAATTAATTTGGTGCATTCTGGCGTATATTCAGGATTCTTTTTCGAAATGGGGACTTAGTACGAAGTAAAAATAGGATACTAGTAAGCGTAATTGTTCAGAAATTGACATTGCCTTCGGTTATTGAGCCCAGTAGTTCCGTAGCCCGATTCTGCAGTACAATGTGCTACTGTACTTCAAAGTAGGCTATTGAAAAAAAAACGGTCTACCCTGCAAATCATCGACCAAATTCAGTGAAAGATATGTAGGGTTACCATATGCTCTCCTTTTGGAGGACATATCCTCCTTTTTGACCAAAGCAAAATTGTCCTCCGGGGACGCCAAAAAATTGCCATAGGCTATGTCCTCCTTTTCGACATTACGAACAGTGAAAACATGTCACAACATTCTTCCACGAAAAATTTTGGAAAGTTTCAGTGCAAACTACGGTCTGCGGACGTGATGACCTTGTTTTTGGTCTTCACGGCTTGTTTTTGAGCAGAAAAATGAGCATGTGCGGACGTGATGACCCTCAAAAAACCTGTTCTCCTTTTGCATAGTGAAAATATGGCAACCCTAGATATGGTGTATTATTGCAGTATTACGACAAAGAATGAAAACAAAAATTAAAAAATCCTGAAAATATTAAGAAAGCAATGGCACTGACAGAATATGAGAACCGTATAATGGTCAAAAGGTAGTATTTTTGCGGTCAAATTATATATTTCTGGGTTCCCTTGACGCTTTATCTAATGACTAGTTAAAATTTTTGAGTTTTAAAGACGGGAAACCAGGAGAGGGTCCACGTCTGTCCCCTCCCCTACCCCAGAAAAAAAATTAACGAATTTGCACGATTTACATAAATGGGCCGAGAAGATGTGGGGGGGGACTTGTCCCCCCTGTTGGCGCAGCCACTGACCCACATCAAACTGATCAAAGTAGGTTTGATTTATGTTGCGGTTGCAAAGGAGTAGGTGTACATTTTGTTCAACGTAGTGTTACTTAAAACATGACCGAAAAAAATTGAAATGACCAAAATTTTTGTAGAGTTAGGTCAATTGACCGAAATCAAATTTAGAAAAAAAAAAAAGAAAAAACAAACCAGTATTGAACGAATTTCAATGATATGCTGTCAACATGGGGCACTCTAATCGCACGAGCCTAGATAGTTAATTGTATATCCACTATCCACTGTATCCAGCCATATCACAGCTGTTGCTCAAATGAATGACAAATAGAAAAAGAAATTATTAAAATTTATTGTTTTCTTACTTCATAAAGGCCAAGGAAATTACGCACAAACAAAAGCACACAAAAAGCAACGTCACTATTCACCACTATAACATAGCCTATTAAACTGTAGGACTATCATCCTACACATAATACATGTACTCGGCAGTAAAAAATTTTTTTAAAGCGGTAAGTGGTTTCACGGGAAGTATTAAGTGGGTTACCAATGTCTGTTTTATTCCCTTTTGTAACTGCTTTTCTTCCAAATGTGCATATCACGAGGTTCCACTCTACTTTTAGAGGCCGATTAAGAGTAACTTCAAATGGTTGGCGGAGATATGGTTTGCCTGGGGGAGAAAACCATCACAAAATGAGATCATTGTCGGAAACTAACACTTTTTGCATATTCGTCATTTGGTAGGATTTACGTTTTTCTTGTTTTGTCAAGCATATCTTCACCAGCATTCGTAATGCGTCGCAAGACAAAAAAGTTCTTTCATCGGACAAACTCTTCAGAACACTTTTTTGTCCTCTTCTCCTGTATCTGACAAATCGGTTTTTGCATTTTTTGCGGTATATGTTTGTCATTGAAAATGTTCCTTAAAGTTGCAACGATAAACGACACATCCTGGCAGGTTAGGTTTGTATACATAGTGTTTGGCTATAATTTTAACATGAGCAAAGGCGTTTCGCACAGTTTTACAGTGAAAATTTTTTGAGGCCAAATGTCAGATACCTTGGCGGTCTTTCGAGACATGAAAATATCAAAATTGCAACTTCAATTGGCACATACAAAAATTACATTATTTATGCTACCAGTAATCTGAAAGCTAAATGCAAAATAAGGAAACCACAATAAAATTTACCAATGAAAACTAACAATTTAGTCAGTTGCCAATCTTTTATTTTTTATTTTGTTGCATACTTATCCTCCTATCACGAGTGTAACATCATAGTTGTACCATGGTTACGTCGCATTACTGTTGTAAATAGTTGTAGCATTTCGTATTGTTACGTCACATTACTGTTGTAATACTGCTTGCAATTTCTTATGCGGTATTCAGTCTATGAGTTGTAAAAATTAAAGATTGTTCTAAATATTTCAGTGCAGAATATTACATGGTGTCAGAAGTGAGTTCTTATTTTTTTTAATGAAGTATGAGTCAATTAGAGCTTAACACAGATGCAGATAACTTAGCAGAAGAGTGGCGCCGATGGGAAAAGTCATTTCAAAATGACTTTACAGCTGCTGAATTGAAGGCTAAAAGTCGTGACACGCAAGTAGCTATTTTGTTAAATTGCGCAGGTGAGAAAGCAAGAGATATTTTTCATGCCTTTGGTATCGAGGTTGATAATGAAGCGAACACATGTAAAGTTGTTTTAGACCGTTTCAAAACCTATTGCAACCCTAAGCGAAGACTGACCTTTGAGTCTTACAAGTTCTGGCAGCGCCAGCAGGCTATGGGTGAACCATTTGATGAATGGCTGGCTAACTGAATTACGTATTCTGGCTAGCAATTGTGACTTTGGGGCTGCAGCGGATAGGCAGTTGAGAGATAAAATTTTATTTGGCACAAGCGATGACACGGCACCCAACGAATGTTGGAGGAAGACGATCTTACCTTAGATAAAGCCATGAATATTTGTCGAACGATGGAGGCTACTAAAGCTCAAATGCAAATTATGTCCACCGACGCTAAAAAATCTTCGGAGGAAGTCATGGTTAATCAAATCAACAGAAACAGTGAAGCCGCAGCATATTTGTCGCATCGCTACAGCTCTAGTTGTCAATACTGCGGATTAGTTCACAAGCCACGAGATTGCTCTGCTTACGGGAAAAGCTGTCGTAAATGCGGAAAGCGTAATCATTTTGCTACGGTATGCAGAAGCACGCAACCCAGTAGGCCTAGCACCTCCAGGAACATTCATGAAATCGCTCCTGAATCGCAGTTGGAGCAGACATTTATGCAAGTGCACTCCCTTCTCCGCAAAAACCCAGAAAAATCTAAGATCCGATCAACGCTTGAAGTATAAGACACCAACGCCAAAACCCATTTCTGCACTTTCAAGTTAGATACAGGTGCAGAAACAAATGTTCTTCCTCAAGATGTCTACAAGAGTATGATGTTGCCTTCGCTTAAACCAACCTCAACGGTGCTGTGCGGGTTTGGTAACACTTTAATCACACCACTGGGTTCGGTGGACATGGCGGTTTATGATAGGACGGGTCGCAGGTTTGTCCTAATGTTTCACGTTACTGAGGTTGTTAATATGCCGATACTAGGCGAACACGCATGTGAGCTGTTAAATTTAGTGAAAAAGATAGATGATATTCGAGGATCGCACCCCTTAACTCTTGATGTAGAGATTCGCAATTGCGGTGATGTGTTTGCCGGAACAGGCTTGTATGCACAAAAGTATTGCATCACCCTCAAGGATGATTCAAAACCGGTCATACAACAACCCCGACACATAGCGTATGCCCTTCGTTCTAAACTGAAATCGGTGTTAAAACGCCTTACTAGAGATGGGATTGTAGCAGGTGTGGACAGTCCAACTGAATGGGTCAGCAATTTGGTGGTAATTGAGAAAAAAGATAAAAGCTTGCGCTTATGCCTGGACCCCAAGCCGTTGAATGTGGATATTTTACGTGAAAATTACCTCATTCCTACTCCAGCGGATGTGCAGTCTTAGTTGTCAGGCAAACGTCTTTTTTCAGTCATAGACATGAAAGATGGTTATCGGAGCCCTTACAGAAGAATCATCGTACCTTACTACATTTCACACGCCGTGGGGGCGAAAAAGATTTTTGAGGATGCCTTTTGGTCTATCCTCCGCCAGCGAGGTAATGCAAAAACGTAACGAGAATACATTTGGCGATATAAAAAATGTGCACGTGATCGCAGACGATATCATAGTGGCCGCAGAAAATAAAGAAGAGCATGTTGCAATTATGCTAGCTGTTATGTGAATCGACTTCTGTGTAACTGAGAATTAAACTCAAGTTTGTGTTTTATCGTTTCAAAATCCAATCGTTTCCTCATCTCGATTATTCTGCCCTTATTTAACGGCGACTCGCCAAATTGGTTTGCCAGTTACATAAAGTTGCGTGTAAAACGCACGCTTTTGACTAGAGCTGATAGTTCCTCGATCACAGTTACAAGTCTTGTAGTTTGTCAAGTGATTTCAAGATAAGAGCGTGGTTTAACATTTATACAGTAAAAGTATTAGTCTTCAACTGCAGAATTGAACAGAATGTTAGTTATCTATTTGAAGTATAATTAATCCATATTTGTAATATTTATTCTATTTGTTTAGCCGAATGTGTAAGGAGTTTAACCTAACTCTCCTGCTGGTCCATCTTCTACTTAATATATGCTTCGCTACCTATTTACCATCATTTCAGTTAGCGACATTGTGTTACAAGTACTAGTAAAGCTGTGGTTGAAATTCACTTCGTGGTCTATTATTCAAAAGAATCACGCACGGCCGAACGTGGTCGACTGTGCACCTTACACTAGCCTTATTGAATAGAGCTAGAGAAAGTGGAGTTCGTTTTAACAGAAAGAAAATGCAATTTAAAGTAATCTCAGTCCGTTACATGGGGCATTTGGTAACGGAAGAAGGATTAAAGCCAGATGACAAAATTAAAGCAATTGTTAATATGCCACCTCAATGTGACGTTCCTTCGTTGCAACGATTCCTCGGAATGACGAAGTATTTATCGCAATATATCTTAAATGAATCAGCTATCACATCTTCCCTGCGTATTTTACAGATAAAAGGTTGTGAGTGGAAATGGAGCGCAGACCAAGAAGAAGCATTTGAGAAATTAAAACGTGCTCTGGTGAGCAAACCAGTTTTGGCGTTTTATAATGTCAACAAGCCGGTCATTATGCAATGTGACGCGTCACAGGCAGGTTTAGGAGCATGTCTGGTACAAGACGGCAAACCTGTTGCTTTTGCCTCTAGATTGCTCTCTTCAGCTGAAAAAAACTATGCACAGATTGAAAAAGAATTACTCGCAATCATCTTTGCAAGTGAAAAGTTTCATCAATACGTGTACGGTCACGGCTCTGTTACAGTTGAAAGCGACCATAAGCCTTTGGAGTATATATGGAAAAAGCCTTTGAGTATAACCCCAACAAGATTTCAACGCCTCATGCTTCGTCTGCAGCCATACGAATTAAAAATATGATATGTTCCAGGAAAGTACCTGTATTTGGCAGATACATTATCACGGTGAAGCCTACATACCCGGTGAAGCCAACCCTGATATTGATAAAGATCTCATCCAAGTCGTTCATTCATTGGTGACAAACTTGCCTGTTACCACGACCAAGCTTGAAGAAATCCAACTAGCCACCGCCAAAGATGTACTTCTTCAAAAGATTATGCACTATTGCCAGACGACCTGGCCACGCAGCCAAAAAAAATGTTCCTTTGTCGTTGCGGCCGTACTGGCACATTCGCGATTCGTTACACATAGCAGATAATATTGTTTTCACTCATCAACGCATTGTTGTACTTCGATCTTTACAAGCTTACATGCTTCAATTAATTCACGAGTCGCATTTTGGCATTGAAAAGATTAAAGCCAGAGCTCTCGAGTTGCTCTATTGGCCTAAAATGAATGCCGACATTGAAAGGATTATCGGTGATTGCGGATTATGCATCAAATTTCAAAATAAACAACAGCGTGAACCGCTTTTATCTCACGAAATTTTCAATGAGCGTTATTTCAAAGTAGGGATGGATGTGCTGACTTTTCAAAATAAGGATTATTTGGTGATTGTAGATTATTATTCTAAATACTCTGAGTTATTGCCATTGCATGATAAAATTGCGCGTACTATTGTTGAACAATGCAAGAGTGTTTTTTCTCATCACGGTATTCCTGTTGAAGTGGTTAGTGATAATATGCCGTTTCAATAAATGTCGTTTCAATAATAATATGCCGTTTAATAATAATATATAATAATATGATAATATGCCGTTTCAATTAGTGATAATATGTCGTGATAATATGCCGTTCATAACCTCATTAAAAAAAAAAAGAAAAGATAATATGCCGTTTTAAAGTGTAGAATTTTTGACTTTTGCCAAAGCTTGGGGAATTAAAACAACCACGTCAAGTCCCACTCACAGTCAAAGTAATGGTCAAGCTGAACGTTATGTTCAAACAGTGAAAAATATTCTCAAAAAAGCTCATGAGCAAAATCAAGACCTATATTTAGCTTTGTTAGAGTATCGCAATACACCCGTTGTTAGTATAAAATATTCACCAGCGCAAATGCTCATGAGTAGACGTTTACGCACGAAGATACCTGTGGCTACTTCTTTGCTCTCACCCAAGGTTGTGGATGCTTCTGCAGATCTTATTAATATGCAAACCCGTCAGAAGCGTTACTACGATCGCCATTCAAAATCGTTGCCTCCTTTAAAAAGAGGTTACGTAGCTTGTTACCGCAGAAATAAGATGTGGAACAAACCATGTGTTGTTGATGTACGTAATAAACCTCGTTCTTATGTAATTCGTGATGAGCATGGCCGTATGCGTGGTAATCGTTGTGATTTGTACGAAACTAGTTTAAGTCCGCAATTAGTTGAAAGACAGATTAGTCATTATCGTAGTTCTACTCCTAGCAGCTCTTCAGTTACAAACTTAAATCATGATGGCACTGTTAACCAGCCAGCAAATGTTGTACCCGAAGTCACTCCTGCACGTACATCACGAAGCGGAAGACCCATTCGATTTCCCTCAAAGTATAGAGACTACGTGTGCGAGTAATCTAATTAACTATTTTTATTATTGGTGTTGTTCTTAAGAAGGGAGGTGTAACATCATAGTTGTACCATGGTTACGTCACATTACTGTTGTAAATAGTTGTAGCATTTCGTATTGTTACGTCATATTGCTGTGGTAATACTGCTTGCAATTTCTTATGCGGTATTCATTCTATCTGTTGTAAAAAATAAAGTTTATTCTAAATATTTCAGTGCAGAATATTACAACGAGAAAGCGATATAACGAGTTCGCTTAGGAGTTGCCGTGCAGCCATCTGTCTACCACACCAAGATGGGGGAATCCCGCCAAGTACCTTTCAAAACGGCGCAACAAGTAAACTTACCGGCTTGATCTTTACACTGTCTCTTTAATGCTGAGCGTCAAACAAAAAATCTGTGAATACCAATTTTAAAGTCACTAATTTGACCCGACTCGGAATCAAACCCAAGTCTATAGCTCTTGAGGTAAACGCTCTTACCACTCGGCCATCTGAGCAGCCTAATTGATAGAGTACGTTAGTAGTCTATTGATAAAAACAAAGCCAACACAGACTGCTAAAATTTGCTAAAGAAGTTCATAAAGTCATCCTATTAAATCCAAGTGCCTTTCACAATTAATGAACTAGCGAACAGCCAAAAAGAGTAAGTAGGCTACCAGGTATAGGCACAGAAGAAGGTAAGCTTCCATCAGGCCTTCATAAAATTTTTGCAAATAATTTAACTTCTGCAAAAACTTTCAATTAACACAATTTTACCTGGCAAACCGTTTACCGGTACAGCGGTACAATATTAACCGTACGGTAGGCACTGACTAGGCTAATCAATCTCTTGAACTTACGGAAAACAACTAGACTAATTGAATCAGCTTTTGCAGTCAAAATCAACTTGAAATGTCGCAAAATACCGTGTTGTCTATTTTTAAATATCAAATTCTGATTTTCGTTCTTATTCTCGAGACTGCTACACCTTTAACTTGACCACATTCTCTGATTCTAGCCTCTTCAAAAGTCTGAACTGCAGGTTTCAAGCTTTTCCGTTTCTTAGGCTAAGTCAACAGGATAAATACCATTAAATTTGTTTTCGTCTGATTAAAAGCGCCTGGTTCAAGTTCGTAATTCTCTCTTGCACCTGTAACGTACATTCAACACCTTTTTTTGTGATTTTTTAAAGTTTCATGGCCAATTTTGTCCAAAAATAATGAATTTGGCGCGACAAATGCATGCAAAAGGTCTAGGTATCTTGGTTTCTCTTCATATGCGTCAGAGCGGAACGGAGTAAACGACCTTGTGTACACAAATGATGCTGTGACGTAATAAATCAAACAAGAGTTTCCAGTCATGGGTATATAGTCTTTGGTAAAACCAAGAGTGCTGCACCAGCAGGCCAAGCTCCTTCCAGTCATCCTGAAAGTTCCACTAGCTTACTGCTTACGTTATGAGGTTTTCAGCTAATGCCGGTATGCTTACAGCTTATGACAAAAATATTTTGTCCTACTGCCCAAGGTAACCGTATAATATTTAAGATGTTGCTGTAGGTGCGGCTGACTCAGATAACTGTGAGGTCTTCTGCTGTTTCCATTCTTCGCTCTTCATTTTATCGTTCTGGTAAAATAAAATTGACTTGGCTGCTAGTGCTAGGTCGGGTCTCGTCTAGAGTAAGCCGTCCGCGTCTAGAATAACCCATCCACGTCAGGTGATGAAAGATGCGGACGGCTTACTCTAGACAAGACCCTGCTATGTCTACAAGTCTATTTATTACTAATCAATCATTCATTCATTCGTTCAGTACTAAAAAAGTGCACTCTGCTTAGTCAACTATAATTAAGTGAGAGGCTGCAGACTTGGCGACTGCGCCTTGCCTTACTTGTAATGCAAGGACATATGGATTTTCGCAGCCGCTGACTGGAAAGAGCAAATTGTTACTGTGTACCTCTTGTTATGTTATTATTATATAATTGCCATTTTCGAACAAAAATAGATAAATGAATGAAGGCCTGCTCCATGTAGGCAATGTAAGCTTTTTTAAAAAATGACACAAACAAAAATGTTGCATTGTATCTGGCATCAGCGTGCAGTAAGCATATCTTCAAACCTGTAGCTGAGCTAGAAACTAAAGTAAGGGCGTTAAGCACCTAGAGTTTTTTTACCTGCTTAATTAAAGTTCTGTAAAGGTACAGTGTCATAGGCTTTCAACTGCAAATGAAAATAACAAGTTAGTGAGCTATGCTGTATGGCTCAACATCCCTATGTTAGCAATAACCATGAACCGGTAGCCACGACTTTACCCTGTCAACAATATTAATTTTAAACTTTTGTGGCTTTGCAATCTTTAACAATACGTGTTGCAGACCTTTGTATTTGCTGATGATGATTTATACATTACTCCGATTGGCAGATATACTGTACATATAGGTATATGTGCTTCAACGATTAGATGTTTTCACCTACCGGTATGTAATGTTTTTGAGCGCTGAAATATATATGTACTGAAAGAAGAACATGCTATCAATATCTTGCATAGTTCGTTACTACTCCCTTACAATACAAAAAAATTTTGAAAATGTAAAAGAACTACCAGCTATACGAATTAAATCACTGATGACCGCCTGTGAAAAATGAAAAAAAAATGGAGCTTAGCGCATCAGCTAAAGAGCACTCAATCACAAAAAACATAGAAGAGTACTTTGAAGGTTTTGAAAATAATTTTTTGCCAACTCCAATACCGAATTACAATAGTAAATATAATGCTACAGACGTTTCATTGGTAAAAAAAGGCTGCAACGAAGTCCAAAGCGACAAGCAACTACTATCGCCTCGCAAGCTTAATACCAATCTCCTAAAAAACTACAATCAAGTGATGCATTGACACGATTTGAAAGTAAAAGTGCTGCAGTTTTCCCTCCAGTTTGTATTGTATGCAAAAAAGAAAATAAATACATCACTAAAAACTGCACAGAATAAAAGATGCTTTCTGTGTATCGGAAACTCATGTTGCAGGTGTGTTTGCGTTAACAATGTCGCACCCAACAGCTTTAGTTTTACATAGTTGATGGAGTTTTTATTTGCATTTTAAGCAACAACGGCAACATGATTTGCTTTGTAGTTGAAAAACTTGTTAGTAGCGCACACAATACATAAAAAGTTTAACTTGCCGGTTGCCGGTGTTTACACAGCGCGTGCCATTGTCCCTCATTATTGTGTTTAAAAAAGACACTACAAACGCAGTTCCATTTTATGGTATGTATACAAAATTGCTGATGTAGCTGAGCGTCATAATTACCGTTTGTGGTTGTACTTTTACGTACTGGTGCAATTACACAGCTAAACAATCAAAAATAAATCACATGGGGATTAAGAAAAAGTGACGGTTTTGGGGTAATTTGGGTGTGCTGAATCCAAAAATGTGGTCAGATTTTTTCTATATGGTCTAGCTTTTTTCAAAAAGGTGTTCAAGATTTAAATTTTCTTTTTTGTGCTCGTCGCGAATAGGCACCAGCTGTATCTCTCTTTAGGCACCAACAGTAGTCTGCCATCATGTTCTCATTCCAGCGCCCTTGATATCTCTTTTCCATCGTTTTCAGATCTTGATGAAAGCGCTCTCCCTGTTCTTCGCTCATTGCTCCCAATTTTTCTGGAAAGTAGTCCAAGTGGCTGTGAAGAAAGTGCACCTTCACACTCATATTGCATCCTAATTTTTGATATGATATCAAAAGTTCACGTACCAGTTCTTTGTAGTTCGAAGCTTCAAAATTACCCAGAAAATTTTCAACCACTGCTGAGAAAGACAGCCAAGCATCCTTTTCTAAAGCTGTCATAGTCGACACAAATGAGCTGTCCTTCATAAGGCGCCAAATTTGTGGACCATCAAAAATCCCTGCCCTTAATTTTTCGGTACTTAATGCTGGAAATGTGTCGCAAACTTTTGATATCATATGAAACAGTCACTTTCTCTATTTAATGCTTTAACGAATTGTTTCATCATTCCTAGTTTAATATGTAGTGGAGGAAGCAATACACTTTTGGGATCAACCAAGGGAGCATGCAAAATATTCCTTTTTACCTACTTCAAAATTGCTTCTTTTTGGCCAATTCTGTCTAATCCAGTGATTTTCGCAGTCATGACTGTCCCACAAGCATAAAAAGCAGGGAAACTTTGTATAGCCACTTTGTTGCCCCCACACTGTATAAATCATCTTTAAGTCTTCACATATCATCCAGTTGTGATCAGCATATTTGATTTTTCTTAACACTAATGCCATAGTATCATAACTTTCTTTCAGTGTCACCGAATGTCCGATTGGTATTGATGCATATTGATTTCCATTGCTGAGCAACACACATATTAAACTTGCTTTGGAACTGTCTATAAACAGCCTCCATTCACTGCTGAGATATTCACAGCCAAATGCATTCAAGAGTCCCTTTACATCATGACAAAACACGAAGTTATCTTCTTGACGAAATAACTTCAAAAAGCTTTTTTCTCTACTTCTGTAAAAAACCTGCTTTAGTATCAACAGTAAGGAGGTTTCGTTCACTTAGTCTACTTGCTAGCAACTCCGCAGACATTTTTGGAAGATCAAGATCACGAATCAGATCATTTAATTCATATTGATTGAGTGGTTTTGGCTTTTGACGATCTTGACTACATCCAACAAAATTATCATCATTATCTTGTTCAGTTGAAGATTCACTACTTGCTTCCGAATTGCTTACATACTTAAAACTTTGAAAAGATGGGACAGGGAGATCAGCGGAATGGGGTATGGGTCTAATAGCTGATGGTATATTAGGATATTCAACTTTAAAAATTGTTCTCGAGCTTACTCCAGTCAGATGTACCATGCAAAAATAGCAGTTGTCGACATGATTAGTCGGCTCTCGCCAAACCATAGGCACACCGAATGTTAAACCTGTTTTTTGTTTTTCATTTGTCTACTCACTAAGATGCTCTACACAAGACCTGCACGCTAAATGACGAGCTCAAGGCTTATCTTGATCCCCAAGCTTTATCCCGAAGTACTGTAGGATAAGTAAGCCTTTTTCACAAATTCTGTTATCTTCACTCGTCGCTTTGGCAATGTATACTTTCCACAAATATAACAAAATACATCAGAACTGTTTTCACATTTTCTTCTTTTTGTAGCCATTTCAACTAACTTTTCTATAGTTTAAAGTCACTACTTAACTACATGTAAATTTAATAAAAATGAATAGCTTTTAACAACTTTAATCACGTTGCATTGATAGTGCTCCTGTAACTAAAATGAAAAGACATTTTGAAGGTTTGTCAGTGACGTGTTATACCTGCATGACGAAGCTACTAAATGTGACCACATAGACGAAAAATAAGCTCATTTTTGGATTCAGCGCCCCCCAAAACCCTAACATCACCCTCAGCTCTAAGTCCCCAAAAAACTTGGTTGAATTGATGTGGTGTTTTGCAAGTGCTATAGATTTTTCTAAATTAAGCAAGTCGGCTATTTATTCGGTCAACACCCCAGTGCAAAGCAATTTTTAGCTCATTATTAAATTTGTGTTAATTACGTTTTCCCTTTTTTAGTGATGTTTAGGGCGATTTTAGGTCACAAAAGTTACTATTTTTTTGCTGGCTCCAATTGACACAAAAATCATGGAACCAAAATTTCACGGGTGTGGGACCAGTATTCAAGAAGTGATAAAGTTGCGAAAAGTTACTTTTTGTGTTCTAAGTTACATTTAATTTTTCAGGTTACAAAGTTTTTTGTGCTACTTTTTGTCCCATTTTTTTTATCTTGTCTTGCTACAATTGTAATGGATTTACAATCTGCACAATGCATCAAGGTGGTTACATGCGGTACTAAACATAAAGCCCTACATCTTCCAGTAATGCAATGGCATCTTTGCGATGTCAACACTTTATTAGACTGAGTAAAAAGCGAATGGACTGTTGCAGAAACGATTGCAGAAAAAAACGTTATTGCAGGCAGGCCTATAGACCAAAATCATCAGAATTAACTGAGCTAATTCTAAAAATTTTTTTGAGCTAGAAAACGTATCAGCGGTAATTCATATCAGCAAAAAGTGTGCTAAAATGAGTGTTTTTATGTGAAAATTGTAAAAATCTGTAATTTATGTCAAAATCGTAAAAAACAACTGTAATTGCATAGCTTGAGTTTTTTGAAAAAATGTAATGATGGATATTACTAAAATGAGTCGTCAAGAAGTTGCTCCTGCTGTATATGGCTTGCGTCAAAGATGCCACATGCCAACCAAAAAAGGCTGCAGCAGAACGCAGTTTTTCCATGCTGAACAAGCTACTTGCCAAAGACAGAAACTTTTTACCGAAGAATGTTAAGCACAATATGTGCGTGGACTATAATTTGAGCACTAACAAAGACTATTTTATTGCTTTTTAGCATATAATGCTGTTATTTTCATTTTGTGCTGTTCTTGAAATAAAGTTATTTTTTGGTTATTTTTTTGCAAAAATAAAGTCACTTTTTCAAGTTTTTTAGGTCACAAAAAAATCGTCCTAGTGATGTTTCAAAAGTAATTTGCCATTGCTGAACCAAACCTGTGCTTCGATGTTGTGTGAGCATGGCATTTAAATAACTCTTGTGCATTTTGCCACTAGACTTCATTTGAAATGTGAGTGTACTACTTTACTTTTCAAATGCCCCTCCTGAAGCTTATGTTTTATGACTGGCTTGTAACCTCTCGAACCAGGTTTATTGTTTAAGACTGCTGTTAAAGTGTTGGTTACTGCATGTATTATATCGTTTTCTATCTAACTTTGTATACAGTTAGTGAGAACCTAAGATCATTTATTGAGAATAGTGTTAATTTTTAAGCCCTTCGTTTATCGAACAAGAAATTTGCCAGCTCCCATGCACTGATTTTAGCTGTTGCGCTGACTGGGAAAACGTTGTTGCTAGAGCCACAGAAGAAGTGCTAGCGCCGTTTGATGAAATAAATTCATAGCATTATTTGAATTTTTTTAAGTGTTTCCTGTCAGTTTACATTTAAGGAAATCGCTTCAAGGTTGCGTTGAACGCTTGAAACGGCGCCGCGCAGTCGATATCTCGCTTACATTTGTAATTTACGAGTTTTCTTTTGTCATTTCTATTCACATTGTAATTGATTTGTAATTCACATTGGTTTGACTCAACTCGTATATATTTTGGTTTGTTGCATATTTATCCTCATATCACGAGAAAGCGATCAATGCGCTATACGAGCTCGCTTAGGAGTTGCCAGCCATCTGTCTGCTACACCAAGATGGGGGAATTCCGCTAAGTCCCTTTCCCAACGGCACAACAAGTAAAATTGTCGGCTTGTTTTCCACACTGTTCCTTTAATGCTAAGCGTCAAACAGGGAAGCTGTGAATACCAATTTTTGAAGTGATTGGTTTGACTCGACTCGGAATCAAACCCAAGTCTACAGCTACCGAGGCGGACGCTCTAACCACTCGGCCATTTGAGCTGTTAGCTGTTGTTTAATTTTTTATCTTCTGCTTTAATTTCTTCCAATACCGATACGGCAAACAAAACTTTACGAGTGGAAGCCCGACTGTAGAATTGTCCAAAGTTTCACAACTCGTGGCCAAGGTTGCTCGCCTAATCAGTATTTTTACAAAATTCTATAAACAACCATATCTTCAGAACGCTGGCAACTTTCGAGCTCAAGCGAATTTGTTTGACATAATGCGCCGCCTTGCCATTACTTGACAATTTGAGAAGTTTGTGAATATGGAAAACTGGCAGATACACAGCCCACAACCTAAAGTATCGTACATAAACGGACGTTGTTATTTTGCTTAACGTGGCAATCAAGCTGAAAATGTAATGCAGGTCAGGTGGCACCAACTCAAACCTTTAAGCTTGCAATTTGACCCCTTTATTTTCAGGTATGTGCAGTGGCGTTGGAAGTCCTTTTAAGTAGGGGGGACTGAAATCTGTGTAACCATATCAACGTCTGGGGGGCTTCGCCCCCCAGACCCCCCAACAACATAGTAACATTGGTAGCCGCAGTCGTACACAGCAAAATTGATGCAGGACTGGAATCCTAGTTGAGCGAAAAATTGAAAAAAAGTTATGTACACTAAAGATCGGGTTTGTAGACGTATTGGCAAAAATTGTTTTGCAGATTATGACTAAAATTCTGATTTCTGACAAGAACCCGTTCAAATTATCATTTCAGCGTAGGCAAAAAAATGAATTTACAATACACCGAAGACGCCTTTTCGTTCAGAGGTGTTATTGATAAAAGACTTCATCAAGTCTTCGATGTTTATTTTATCCAGTTCATTTTGATGCACATGCATAAGGGACACGTGGGTGAGTCGTTCCTGCGTCATCGAGCTTCGCAACCAAGTCTTTAGACGCCTCAAGGCAGAAAAAGAGCGCTCAGAAGATGCTGCCGATATCGGTAGGCACAGACATAGCTCAGCATATTTAGTTACTTCTTTAAACAAGTTTCTGGTCTGAGCGTTCAAGCTGATTAAGAAAGTAGCAAGCTGTTGAACAGATGTCATATTTAAATCCGCCGTGTAATCGCGGATCAAGGCCAATTCCATTTTAAGACGAGCTTTGTCCATCGTGTTGGGCAGAGGCAAGGAGTCTAGATCAGGCACATCCATGCTATTCGTGGTAGTAGCACCAAGTCCAATACTGTTGACTAAATATGTTTCTCTTGCGGCGGCAGTAAGCAAATCGGTTTGTTGAAATCTGCTGTCTATTGCAGACAGGATAAGATCTAAAACTTCAAAGTACTGCTGTCTCCAAAGCAGCCTCTCCGAATCAGAGAGTTTATTTGTCTCTTCCAAGTTTGACGGATGTCGCCGTGAAACGCAGTAGCTAAAGTGATTGGCTGATGCATATGTATCAACTTTTTCAATTTGCTCCGCAAATGACCGATCTTCTCTCAGTTTCAGGAATTTCGCTTTTAAAAACGCAATGGATTCAAGAGTAGAACGAGCTGAAGCGTTTTTGTCCTGTAAGCCGCGCGCTACGATTTCTGCTGGTCCAAATATTGCCTTACTGCACAGCAATCCAAATACAATTCGTGGCGTTTTTGCTTGCTTTAACAAACCATGAATTTTAGCTCGTGTGTCTCCTTTTACAGAATTATCATGAGCAAGACTATTTAAACACGCCAGCAGTTCAGAATAACAACTTAACACACGAGATATTGCGGAAGCGCGAACACACCACCGAGTCGGGCATACACTTAAAAGATTACAAACAGCATCCTCTCTACCAAATAGCGATCGGAATAATGATTTTCTCTTGGCAGATTGCGCAAAAACAACTGACACACCTTGCACATAATTTAAAGTGTCTGCAATAAATCGCACTTCTTTAGCAGCTTCCTGCAGAATAAGATCGAGTGCGTGATTGCTGCAATGAATGTACAAAGAATCAGCGCATAAATCTTTCAACTTTGCTCTAACCCCATTGAATTGCCCTGACATATTCGCTGCCCCATCAAAGCAGTATCCTTGCAAACGTTCAATAGGTAAATCAAGACGTATGAATATGTCCTTTATAGACAAAAACAGCGTGTTGGCAGAAACGTCAGGTGCATTATAAAATCCTAAAAACGTATTCCGCACAACTAAGGTCGAATCAACAAACTGTAGACTGCATGAAAATTGCTCTTTTCCAGAAATGTCGGTTGTGCCATCAGCAGTAAGCCCAAAGAAATGACAATTTTTAGCCTCTGATACTATTTGCTGTTGAATTGCATGGCCAAACATTCGAAGAATCTCATTTTGAACAACGTTAGACATCCAATTATCTCGTCTCAATAACCATTGGCGGGCTTCTGGAAGCGAATGTGTTCTCTCCAGCATAAGTTGCCAGAGCGTACCGTCTCGGTTTTCGTGTCCCCTTAACGCTATCCCTTGTCGACCCAAAAATTTTATTGATCTACAGTAAACAGCAGCTCTAAAACCGTTCTAGCAAGGTTTTGTTGCTTGCTGGCGACGTCGGAAAGCACTGCGTTAATTGGCTGGGTTTGTTCTGTGCTTAAAACACGCAAAGATTCACTGCGCAAACCTGAAGATTCGTGCAATTTAAACTTTTCTCGGGCATTCTTCCAGTTTGAAAATCCTTCTTCTACAAAAGTACTTCCTTTAACTAACCTGCATAGACTGACAGGGAGTAAATTAGCAGTGGAAGCTTTACTGCACACATGGCAGGTAACGCTACACTTGTCTTTATCGTAGCATAACCAAGGCCAGTTTTTCTGCCAGGCTGGCTGAAATGACCATCTATACTTCTTTGTTCCAGTAACTGCAGTTGATGCAGGTGCTGACTCTTTCTCTGTGGATGTCACAAGAACAACGCTTTCAGTGTCTTCTTCATTTAAGTTAGAACGTTCTCTGTCATTATCGGGACAAGGGCAAGGAAAAGCAGATGTGGTGTGGGTTGTTGTATTTGCTTCTGCTTCTTTTTCGACAACTTTTCTTTTTCTAATTACAAACTTATCCATTTAAAATGCTCACTTCAAAACATAGAAATCACTCGTAAGCGTAACTAGTTACTACATTCTATCTAAACAAACTACCTGTGCACGAATTAATGAAAAATAAAATATCTGGCTATCTGCAGTCGCAGTGATGATAAATTAGGGTGTTGTGGTGCGAATTATACGGGTCTACGACAATTCGGCTCCAAGATCCTAACGCCAAGAAAATTAAACACTAAGCCCAAATTTACCCTAGGCCTAAATCTAACCTAACCTTAACCCTGAGCGTATCAGAAGCTCGCGCCGAATTGTCCTGGTCCGAATTATACAACTGCCTTTGTTAGTTTCCTAGTATCAGCCGCTTTGGTAGTCTGGAAATTACGAATTTGCTGGCAGTCTTCGTAACCACGCTTGCCAGCACCGTCTAGTAGCTCTTCCAACTCCAAAAATGAAGGCCATCTCGGTTTCACTGGTTTTCAACAAAATAATCTCAAACCTGCCCCCATTATTTTGAACTGCGACTGTTGTCTATTCTCATTTTACAATACTTTCCTCACTCTTCATAATCACATACCATACCAGCTCGATATCAAAATGCAGATGGCTACAGAACTTCTGTTCCACGAGGTCAGCAAAAATGCCTCTTTCAAATAGTGCGAGGCAATTCAACTGTGACGTCAAAGTTAAAACACAAATGATACACAACAATGAAATATCAAAATGATTGATTGATTGATTTCTTCATCTTTATCCTCCTATCACGAGAAAGCGACTGAGGCGCTATGCGTAGGACGAATCCAGACTCGCTTAGGAGTTGCCTTTGTTTCCAAGTTTTCCGCTTGAATTTTCTTCTGACTTCATTAATTTGCTGCTTGCCAGATTCCACCAAGCAGAAATAATCATCGTGAAGCATCTTATCCAAGGACGCAACAACGAGACTAGGTTGGGAGGTGAACCATCAACCTTGCGATCATGGTCGTCGTAAAAACGACGCTCCGAACCACTACGCCACGCTGCCGACGAAATATAACCATTATGTCGTAAAATATAACCATTATAACGTAAAATAGGCTACGTTGCAGAAACAAAATACACCGATAACCTATTGTTACAGGTTTTTTCACGCTGAAAATCTTCACTATAAGGGGGGCCGAGGAAGGGCTCAAAGTTTTTAGGGGGGGCTGACAAAAAAAATGGGGGGGCTTCAGCCCCTGCCAGCCACCCACTTCCCACGCCTATGGGTATGTGAAACGAGACGGGAAGCCGCCGTTAAGTGCAGAGTATGGTTATATTCAGAAAAGGTCTCGATTGTAATAGTAATCTGTAATTTGTAATCGATTACCTCATTTTCAAATAATTGTAATCGAAATTTAAAATTGATTACATGGGTGCGTAATTGTAATCGGTGGAATCGTTATAATAGAACCATCTTTGAGTCTGATTACGTACTTTTAAATTGAAGTACTTTTTTTTAAACCGAACTAGTAGTGCGCTTAAAACAAAAAGAAGGCCTAATCTGTGTATTTTAAAACGTACTATTTTAAAACATTGAAGAAAATAACTTCGAATAATGTTTTCTTTTTTCTCAAGGAATAAATAAATTGTTCCTATTCCGACTTAGGAATCCCAAATTTTATTTATGATTTTACAACTTTTGACAAGGCCATTTTAGCGGATAAGTTCGACTTTAACAAAACTAGGTTTATGTAAGACAAGACAACATCAGTGTTTTGGATTAAATTTTGGGAGAATCTTTGGCACCACTCTTGTGTGTGTGTGTTTGTTTCTACGACCAAGATTTGCGTCTTCTAGAATTTGAGGTTACCTTAATCGAATACCTATGACCTATGCTATCATCACTTTAACGTATTTTTTCATTTTTTGATTAATTCTGTCTTTGTGAAAGCTGTAACAAAATCATTTTTTAATTTTGGCGAAGCGATGTTATAATCGAAAATCGATTACATGGGTGCGTAACGAGTCTCAATGTTACTATATTCTTAGGGAAATCCCCGTCTACGCATTCGTCAACATGACGTAACAGTATTGCAATGACTAATCTCTTTTTCGAGAGCTTTAATTGGACGCGTTGTCTGAAACGTAACGAATATGTGCTTCCACGCTCTAACGTCACACGTTTTTTATTCATCCGCTCACACATTAAAAATCGATGCAGAAAAAATACTGCGGGGTTTCGAGTAGAGAACTTTTTGATGGAAGTTGATATGACAATATATTTTCAAAATTTAGTTCCAAAAAGTAGCCCCCAGGGAAGTGGAACCAACTGTATTTCTAGATATCGTAGAATCTTCAGCTTACAGACTAATTCTTTTAAACAAATTAGAAAAATATGGCATTAGAAGTAACTCCTTACCTCTAATAAAAAGCTACTTAACAAGAAGGGAGCAAACTCTTCATATCAGTAATACATATTCCCTTAAACAAACTTTAACCTGTGGTGTACCTCAAGGTTCTATTTTAAGTCCATTGCTCTTTTCAATTTACATCAACGATTTACCAAAAGCATCAAAATTTGCAACTATTTTCTACGCAGATGACACAACGCTATTGTTAAGTGGAGTGAAAATCAATGGATTAAATGAAAATGTTAACAGAGAATTGGTAAAAGTAGAACACGGGTTAAATGCTAATAAACTATTTTGCTTGTAAAACCATTCATAAAGAAATGCGTTGAATCTTTCGATTTTGCTGTTAAAATCAAGAGAGTTAAAATCGACAGAATGTTACTCAATTAAATATTTAGGAGTACTCTTGGAAGAAGATTTAAGTTGGAAACCACATGTTTCTAATTTACATAAAAAAACTATCAAAAGGAGTTGGCATAATAGCAAAAATGAAAAATTACTTAAACGAGAAAAATCTTATGGCTTTATATTACACTTTTTTCTATTCACATATTTTATACGGAATTGTCGGTGGGGCAGCGTATCCGAAACTGAGATTGAACCTATTCAAATTTTTCAGATCAACGTTCTGTGAATAATCAATTAATCCTCATGGAAAGATCGTGTTACTAATAATGCATTGCATAAAAGCTTAAACATCTTAAAAATTGCTGATATTTTGTAACTTTGAATTATGCAAATTTATGAATTTGTGTACCGGAACCACGCACAATCCTTTCCTGAAATATCTAAACCTTATTTTTTGCCCATGGAGCAAGTTCATCACCGTAATATTAGAAGTACATCTAGTTAAAATTACTATCTTAATTCCGTAAAACAAACAGTGGAAAGAAATCCATAAAATTTCTTGGCGTTAAAATCTGGAATCAGATTCCCCGTACAATCAAATCTTACACATTTCACCGATTCAAGAAAAAATGTAGACAGATTTTAATTAACAAGTATAATTAAAAACGAAGAAAAAAATTATCAAATCATTTTACGTTACCATTATGTTAAACCCCAAGACAATTGCTTTCTGTTCAAACCAAGTTTGGGAATGCATTTTATATATGTAGTTTTTGTGAATAGTTTGCTTCAGCGCAATGGCACTTTGCTCAATGATTTTGAATGACACATTTGCTTTTTGTGTTTTCGTTGATAATTTTTGAAAATAGCGCAACGTGACTTCAAGGTTTGTGGTTGCCTCGGTGAGCTTCGTTCTTGCGCTGCATTCCACGGCTCTAGATTGTGTAGCGCATTTTTAACGTGTAATGTCAGCGACATGGCCCAGCGGTACCGCGCGCAGGTGACAAATCCTACGTGACGGGTTCGATTCACGGCTGGAGCCGATCGCATTTGACATATATAACGGGTGGCTGCTGACTCGAAGAGCGCAAGCTCACTTCGCAGTCTCCCTCAATTACTGTTGAATTTTCAGTTCAATATTTGAAAAAAACCTCAGTTATTCATTATTTATTTATTTACTGTATGATATATTTTCTACCTGCCGAATAAAACATGTTCTGTTTTGCTATTATCACTAATCTCACTCATCTGAGGTGGTTTGTGTTCCACGGGAGACGGAGCAGCCTCAACTTCGGCCTGGGCATCTTGCTCAGCTTCTTTTTGTTGCTTTAACGATGCTGAATCTTGCAGCTGTTTGGCAAGCACTTCAACTTCTTCCAGAAGATGAAGTTCTTTCTTTTCATCTTCGAGATGATAAGGACGCTGATCATGCGTGCCATCAATTCCACTGTCGTTAGCCTTTTTGTCTCTATAAGCGGCTGCTCTTTCTCGGTACCTTTTTTCCCGCCGTCGTCTGTACTTCTTTTTCTTCTTTATTTTAGCTTTGTCATCAAGGTTCACTTGCTTAGCAAGGTTTTTCATAGCACTTTCCTCTTTTGACAATTTCCTGTTTTTCATTCAAATGAGCAATTTGAAAAAGTATTTCTAACAATGAGAAAATTAAAGTTTCCATTTTTTGAATTAAGAACACACACATGTAAAATATTTTTTAAAACAATATTTTGCAATTAATAACAAATCAAGTTAGTAGTAGCAGCGCCATATATTTCCACACCGTCAATGCAACAAGAAATACATTACCTTCAAAACATTAAAAAATGGTACACGAGAAGCAAAAAACCGACAAACTATGTAACATGCAGGGTTGGGTATCGATACCCAAAAAAGTAAAGAAATAATCGATACGCGATAGTTCATTAAAAAGTAAGGAAATAATCGATTTCAATGGTAGTTCAAAAAGTAAAGAATAAAGAATACTGTAATCCATATTCGTTATTGCACTGAGCATTTAGCGGTGTACGCCAAGTATTTTTTTGTGATTTCCTCACATTCACGCATTAACTTTCAAACAAACGACGGACATAGCATACGACATTGTTGATGCGAAGCAACTTTGCTATTAAAACTCTATTTTTTTGATTTTTTTTTTTTTTGGCACAAAAAATATTACCAGCAAAAACAAGGTAATGACATACCGACGATTATTTTACAGTTACTAAAGTGAGACAAAGTAACTTGAGAAAGAATCGATATGGAATGTCGAATTGCGCCGAAAAAAAAGTGAACGCAAGGCCGTATTCGATACTCATTCAAAAAAGTTAAGGTTCCAGTGCATTCGATGAACAAAAAGTAAAAAATATCGCAATCGAATATCGATTACAATCGATTTTTCCCAACCCTGATAACATGCGGATATGAGAAATTTGAAAATGATAAAAAGCGAGCGTACGCATCCTTGCAACGCTGACTAACACACAGTGGTTGGATTCAGCCAGTTTGCACCGGTTCAATAGTCAATAGAACCGTTTCACAAAATTTTACTAGATCAGCAAGCCGGACAGCATTACTGTACCATTAGTTGAAACAGTATGTATAGGGAAATAAAAGTATGTATATGCGCTATTAATGTATAAGCGCTATTAATGACAATGCTTGCCATTATTTCAACAATTGAGTGGGCTAAACTATACAAGAAACTCTTTGCAAATTTTGTGAAAAAAAAATCTTGAAAACAAAAATACAAATGGCAACACAATACATAATCTAGTATTTCGTTAAGCACAGAGAGTACTTACGCTGTTAGTAGTACATAAACGCTCTGTGCCATGGTATCTCATGAAAGTCGCATGATACTTTTAGCTTTTGTCTGAGATAGCTCATGGGAACCATATCAAATAAAATAAGTCAGACAAAAAGTTTTGTCGGATTTATTTTTCGCGCCTATTTTGAACCGACTTAATGTGCAATTTGCTTGATATATTATTTTGCGCGTTTTTTGGTCCGACTTGGAAAATAATTTGTCTGCTATATAAGTCGTATATTTCCAATATATACAGTACATTGCACAAAATACGGTTTAAATAAGCTTAAAACACATAACATAGGCCTCACAATCATTTTTTCCAAATGGAACAAAAACATGTTTGTTCGACTTAATTTGCGCGTGTTTTTTGGTCCGATTCAGATATATCGCACAAAATGGTGTAAATAAGCTCAAAAAAACATTGGTCACAAAATTAAGTTTTTTTCAAACGGCACCCCATAATTTTGTGTTTTTAGTTTATCGTATGAAAAAAGTTGCCTTTCATGCAGTTTATGTAAACTTTTTTTAAATATAATGTGCGTGGAAATAAATATGAAGCAACGACCACAGATAACTTCAAAACATGTTAAAAATATATCAACCTGGTTTAAATAGTGATGAGACATCATTGAGGCTGTAAGGTTTGGGGATTGTTGTCTATTTGGCAAAAAAAGGCATTTATCTTCGTACAGTCCATCATTTTTTTCAAAATCTTGTTTACAATTTTTTGTTTTTCCATTTTCAAAATCAATAACCACGAAATCGCCGTTCAAACTATCGGGGCACCTGCAAATAAGATTCGGCAGACGTTAGAAAAACATAATTGAATCGTTAAGAATCACTGAAGTTTTCAAAATTGTTGGCTTACTTGAGTGCATCAATTTTTCCCTTTGAGTTCAAATAGAATAAACTGTTGCCATCGCTATGGGTCTCGTCAAACACTCCCCATCTGTAGTGCGCCCACTCGTGGGCAATTGTTTTTCCTGTAAAAGTCATAATTTTAATCACGCAAAAAAAATTAAACAAAAAGTTTGAAATGCTGCTTTTTTAACTTTTTTTAGCAAAGTGGGAAAAGTTAAAGAGCACATCCAACAAAAAATATGTACGGGTGTCAATACAATATCAGTCATCATCAGCTAATCTAAGACGTTAATACAGCGAGCGTAGTTTTTTCAGCACACATCTGCGAACTGGATCAGCTGAAAAATCCGCGTGATTGTGACCTACAACGTAAACTACACCGCAACAACCGCGATTTTTACTCATTTTACTCGTCATTCACTACTTGACTTGTCATTCAGTTTCTATGTCATTAATTTGCAAGTTTAAACGAGCAAAAACTTCATTGTGCTTTTTATTGAAGTCACTCTTAAAAACAGCTTGTAGATTAACTCAGAATCTCTGAATTCGTCTACAGTGGCCAAAATTTTGACTACATTGTTTGTGCGTCAAATGGCGATTAAAATTGAAATTGCATGATAATGCTTGCAAGATTCCACTAAGAATGTAATGCCACATTTTTCGGTTGATATGTTTTCTTAATTCTTGTGCTTATTATGATGCAGCTTGATCATGCATGAGTTACTATATGCAGATAATTTGCGTTTTCTTAATATTAAGATGTTGCTGCACCTTTTGGTCCAAATGTTTCGGCGAAAGAAGATTCCATGACATATGCTGGAGTCAAATGGATGTAAGCTCCACGTTCTCCGCAACCTCCATGCTGCATGGTGTAAGGTCCGTCTTGATAAATTGGATTGGGTTCGGCTATCAATACGTCCGCCTGTGCAAAATAACATCGTCGTCCAAATTAACATGAAGTTATCAAACATATTTGTTTGTAAATTCAGGATAAGAAAAATAATATAAGTTTTATTTTGTATTTAGTTGCACAATTATCCTCCTATCACGAAAAAGGGATCGAAGCGCTGTGATGAGCTCGCTTAGGAGTTGCCGGCCATCTGTCACAACTCTAAGATGGGGTAATTCCACTAAGTGCTGTTCCCAACGGCACGACAAGTAAATTTTGGCGGTTTGTTCACCACACTTTCCCGTAAATACTGAGCGTCAAGCAGGGAAGCTGTAAATACAATGTTGAAGTGATTGGCCTAGCCTATCTCGGAATCAAATCCAAACCTTTAACTCCAGAGGCGTACGCTTTTGCCACTCGGCCATATAAGCTATTAAATTGGCAGCGAAATTGAAGTGTGTGTAGTTTTTAAATACAGTTTGCAATTTTTGTAATTAAAGTTTGTCGTCAACATTAGACAGCCCAGATCCCCCATGTTTCTCTAATATTCAGTCATTCTGTGACTTTACTGATGTAGTTTTTGGCGTTGAATTCGAAAATGTGCTTAAAATCTAGTTTGGATAATCATCCACGGTGTAACGCGACCTTTTTTGAAGCCCATTTTTGCAAAAATTGAGTATAATTCCAGTTAACTGGTTTTTCCAACACCCATTTTGCTTTTTTTCTTTGTTGTCTATAACAAGCTCATATCGCTGATGAGTTTTAAAAAAATATTTTTGAAATTAAGCCAGTAGTTCCCAAGATAGCCTCAATCGAATATTTTTTATGAGGTTACGCATGACTGATTTTGTGACGTTTTTCACTCTAAGACGGGCATAGATGTTGCAAATGAATTGCTTAACGTGATTTTGCAGTGAGAAAATTGCTAAGCTGCTCTGCAAAGACTACAAACAGCATATTTTATAGTTTTATTTTTACTGGTGTCTTTACAGAAATTACTTTACATTTTTACAGAACTTTACATTTTTACAAAAAAGTCACAGAATGACTGAATATTAGAGAAACATGGGGGATCTGGGCGGTCTAGTCACCATAATAGTTTATAAAATACAGCCATTACTTCTGATTTTGACTGATGATGTTTTGAATTTGTTCTAATTTTTTTTAAGGTTAATTCCAAACTGCTCATCTTTGGAAATTGCGAGATTGCAAAATTTGCTGGATCTTCGCTTTCCATCAATACCGTAGTTATAAACTTTAAATACAGAAGAACTCGTCTATATAACGGCACATCTAGGGGATTTAAAAAAACTGACGTAGTAGGCAAACTGACATTATAGCCCAACTGCATTGCAAATCTTTTTAAGTAGTAAAAATCCGTAAAAGTAAGCAAACGTGCCCAATACCCAATTATTTATGATGCAGTACCCAAGAACATTGGGCAAAAAGGTTTTTATCCACGAGCGCGAAAACAATATTGTTTCAAAAGCTAAACCCAAAAACTTTACTGGGGTAAGCGTAAACATAATTGAGTGAAAATCAACCAAACCCAAAAACTTCCAAAGAAGTAATTTGGTTGTTTAATTTTTGCCCAACTCTCAATTCTATGTACCCAAGTAAATCAGTACATCGCCGGAGATTATTGGGCTTACAATGTAGCTACAGTAATCATTACCCAACAAGTTAAAATTTTAATTCATTCTGGGGTAAAAACATGAAATGGAGATGTTAATGTATAAGCAGAAAAGGGATTCAAATTTTTTGTTAGCCGCTTTTACAATTAGAAAAGTTTTACTTTCTGCCGGTTCTGTTTTAACTATTGGTACAATTAAGAGTATCAATATTGAGATACGAAGCAACATTCTACTCTACTCCCAGCAGTGTAAATACCATTCAAAATTATTCAGTCCAGATGTCCAATTGTTGCAAGCCACACGTCCGTTGGATTTCTGCATCCATGTATAATTTTTGTTGACGAGTTTACAAAATGATTTTTAGGTGGCTGGTTTAACGGTGTTTTCCTGAATACTTGCCATCGTAACCAAAAATCTCAAATAGAAGTTTGATTTGCCACGTGGTCTACTATCGCATTGTCACATATAGGAACTGGGTCAATGAAGGCTGAAGTCTTGGTGATGTTTAATATTTACGTGTAATCTACTGTATACGTACTCGTGTGAATACTGTATTTTATATAATTTTCGCGACAAATTGTGACGTCATAAAGCAATTTCGAGCACAGATTGGGAATCAGCGGGGTCAAATTATCCAAACACAATTACTTTTATGAAAACAACAAAATTTTTTTTTAAATGTCGACCAGTGTAATAGAAATGAAACATATAAGTTTGCAAGTGTTGGGCTGTGCACGGGGCAAGATTGTAGGCGTATTGCTATAACGGTGATGCTGCAAAACTTGCTTCTCAGTGCAATTGCTTTTAAAGCTCAAATCAAAAAAATCGAAAGATTTGTAAACTTTTGTACTTTTGTATTCCATGAATGGTGGTTTAATTGTCCGCTAGCAGCATCAGCACCCCGAAACGATCTGGAGCTTTTTAGAAACATCAAACGCTTTGATGAAGTCGATGCTGCACTAAAAGCTTTCAACAGGCACACATGCTATCTCGCTGGGGAACCAGTTCCTTTAGTTCTTTGGAATGAAGGTGCTTTATTTGCAGAAAAGGTGGCATTGTTCACTGTCCTTCTGAATTTGTTTCCGAACCCTAATCTGACGGTGTTGAAAAGGGGTGGAAATGGCTGTGGAAAACCGGTGTTGCTTGACTTTGAGTCCCAACACGCAAGTATGTCACTGTCTCACTATATCATTGAAGACAGTGACAACATTTTTCAATTTCTTCACATTACGTTGACATTTCTTGAAAAACTTGTCACGGAATTGGATTAATGATGATGCCTTTGTTTTTGACATGCAAATTGTTGGGACATTAACTCTTCAACGTGGGGCCCAGCAAAAACCACGCTATCATTGTCGGTGAGGTGTTTTGGGTTGGACGTGGGGCCCGGGAAAAATCACCCTATCATTGTCGGTTGGTGGGCAGTGGACCGCGATTTATGATCAGCTTTCTGACCGCAAAATTTTATGATTGTTTTCATAAGTTTCTCGCAATGTTTTTTTTACAAGCGATAACCGAAAATATTATAAAACCACTTACAATCAAAACTTTTCGTATGTCAAAAGCAATATTTTATAAATTCTTGCATTCAGATTACAACGGAGTAATGGCACGGCAGTAACGTGTTCCCTTTTGCTATAACTAACACACTAGGATAATTTCTATGTTTTGTCATTTTTTAACCTATTAGTTCAACGGCGATTGTGATACGCTTGTGAAATCAATCATCGGTTGCATGGAATCGCATGATGTACTGAAGTTCGATAGGCGTCTCGACACGAGAATCGGTGGCGCATCGCCTTAGAATCCTAACTTGCGTTGTCGCTAAAATTTTCATGTTGTGTCCGGTTTGGCTAAATTCTTTTCAAACTTGAAGTGAGTGCGATCTATAGGTACCCCAATTGAGTTTTAGTAACGTAAAATGTGCTTTGTTTATATTCAATTATTCATGCAATTTAAAAATATTACCACAAAAGCAGTATTTGTTCCACGTTTAATTTGCATCGTAAAAGAATGCTTTTAAAATGGGTCAAAATGTTTTGACCCATTTTGACCCATGAAAACATTACCCGGAAAAAAAGTTATCCTGTTGCGGTGTTGACGTGCATGAAATTTTAGGATCTGCGTCTGAGCCAACCCCAGGACCATAAAATTTTGACTGCAAAACTTTTTTAGAACGAATCATAAAATTATTTATTCAATTGAGGTCTTTACAGCGCAGCATCACTGTAAGCAGCCTCACCGGACTTTACTGGAAGTTGCCAATCACTTACCTACAACTTTTAGATGGAAGAGTACCCCTTAGTGTTTTTTGCAACGGCACAGCAAGTAAACTTGCCTGCTTCTTTTCTACACAATTTCCTCACAGCGTTACGCCAAGCAGAAAAAGTGTGAATGCAAATTTTGAAGTCATAGATTTGAGCCGACTAGGAATCGAGCCACGATAACGAAGAAATGGGCTACTTTTTAAATCGTAGTTCAGAAAATATTAGTCAGCTGAGAAACGAGTATATCCAGAAGCACGGACCGTTTCACCAAACGAGAGCTTGAGCCGATTTAGCATAAATTTAACGCTAAATCATATAAATTCACTTTTCAAGATAGTTTTACAAAGAAATTTGTCATCGAAAAGCCTGGAAACCATTTTTTTATCTCATGTCTTATATCAGAAGAACAATTTTTCTCCTTTCATAGCTTTTTCAGCTGAAAATGCTGAGGTATAATTATAGATGCAGTGTATGAATAATGACTGAAGAAAGCAACACGTTTAGTTAGCAATAATCTAGAACCTAGATAGGTGAAAAGCAGAGTTTTTGCGAGTTTCCATCAAAAATGGTAGCCACAATAAGTTTTTGCACCATCACTGCATTAAGACAGTGATAAAACAGGGGAAAAATAATAGTTAACTTTTATGACGGCCCAAAAATTTAGACGTTTGTTTGAGAATAATAAGGGGGCAAAAAGTTTAGTTTTGACGATAGTGATAGCATGATATTATCTGATTTTGGAGTTGTATCGCTGTTTTAGCATATACCACAGTGATATAGACACAAACCCCGCTTCTACTGGCCTCACTAAGTAGGCCTATCAATAAAATTTTTGTGGCTAAGGTTAAACCTAAAGTACTAGCGTTGAATTGAAAGTACACTTCATGTGAACATCAAAATATGAGGAATAAGATAACTAAATTAACTGCTATCGCAGATTTGCTTAACTTATTTCATTGCTATGACATCAAGAAAAGAAGTATAAAAATAAACGAGTTTACAAGGCGACGGGTTTTAGGGAAATTGAAATGAATGGATTAGCAAGGGTTTGGTACCAAAAAGTTTAGTGTTCTTGAATCAAGTATCAGAGTATTCACACACAGTCGCGTAGCGAGGAGAGGGCGGGGGGAGGGCGGCATTTTGGACGAGCTTTATGTATTTTTTTTTTGAGAATATCTTTGAGAAAAGCTGTTTTCTCGTTAGGCTTCAAGAAACCCTCTGTCATAAATCTTTAGAGTAGCTTCGAAAAAAGGCTTTGAAAAAAGATCAGAATCAATTATTCAAGTGACATTTTTTCCTGATTATTTTGAACTACCATTACTGTGCTATATCGCTTACTTGCTAATCGTGAATCATCTTACTGTGTTGCCCAATGCCCAGGCGCAAAGTTGCGGAAATGGGCTCGCCATCTCGTTTACGCTTCAGTGTATTCCAGTGAGTATAATAAAGATTTGATTTTAATGTTTATTATGTCACAATTGCGTACTGTTTTCTTCTTGGTCTTTCGCCATGCTCCCCCTGGCCCTGTAATAAGGTGCTAAAACCTAACTTTCAGTCTATAATTTCTCAAACTAATAGGCCTAATGACAGCAGTTTCCTTTCATTTATTTTAGCCAAGCCTCTGCTTTTAGACACAAGGCCTGAGCTGCGGAAATATTTTTGCATTGTCCACAGTGACTGCATCACCGCACGCCTTTTTTCGATAAAAAAGTGTGCTAAAATGAGTGCTTTTTTAAGTGAAAACCGCAAAAATTCGTTGGCGGCTGCGCCCCCAGACTCCTTTGGCCTCCGGCGGCTAAGAGTTTTGACTCCCAGACCCCCGGTTGTGAACCCCCTTTGCCAAATCCTGGGTGCGACACTGATACTGCATATTATTTGGGCGTATTATTGTGGCGTTGGCGGTGCGGAAATGAAAGACACGTAACTATCTAGCCCGGTTAATGCACACTAGCTTCGCAATCATTGCTGTAGTTTGCGAGTCAGCGCGCTTTCAACTGACGCATATTTTGTCATGCAGAATAGATGGCCGCATTTGAAGCTGATTAATGCATAAAAAATCATCGCTCATTTAGGGGCGGCAATTTCTTGAACCGCCCCGGGTGGTAGAACCTCAAGCTACGCCACCGTTCATACAGCATGCAAATTGACAGCAATCGAGACAATGCACAGAAAATATGAATGTGGGACCGCGTTAGTTCGACATGAACCTGATACTAGGAAGAAAGTAGTTCATACTCTTCAAAAAGTGTTTTCCTCAGCTACTGTATTTACTGATTGTACTTATAGCTCACTTCTATCTGTTCCAGATAAAAATGAGTAATTTAAGTTTCATAATTGATAGCGACGTAAGCACTGCTAGCAGCAGTAGCGACGAAAGTACATGTTCACAAGATGACTTATTCCACTTTCCTGATGAAGAGACGGGTAAGTTACATGCATGAGAGTATTTGTAAGCTGCGTGGTAAGTAGGTTACAAATGCTTACTAATTTTTTTCTGTTGCAGCAAATAATCAACCTGCTCCGATAAAGTTGAGCGGCATTTTGTCGGCAAGGCCTGCTCCACAATCAGCAGCATCTGCTGATCGGCCTTCCACTTCTGCTGAGCCTTCCAATTTGGTTGTAGGACATCAAAGTGTCCAGGCGTTGTTTGCGCAAGGACCTGGTGAGTTGTTGTAGCGTATTTTTTATTTGTATTTAGTTGCATTTTTATCCTATCACGAGAAAGCAATCAAAGCGCTGTAACGAGCTCGCTTAGGATTTGCCGGCCACCTGTCTACTCTACCTCACCGAAATGGGGGAACCCCACTAAGTACTTTTCTCAAAGACACAAGAAGTAAACTTGCCGGCTTGTCCTCCACACTGTTCCTTTAATGCTGAGTGTCAAGCAGGGAAAATGTGAATACTAATATTTAAGTCATCGGTTTGACCCGACTCGGAATCAAACCCGAGTTTACAGCTGCAGAGTCGGGCGCTCTTACCAGTAGGCCATCTTAGCTTGCGGGAGAATTAATTTGTGTTTGTGTGAGTCTACGCTCGAAGCCTCTAGTACCATCGTTTTCAAGAAAAAGTCTTCTCAGTGAATCACTAATTCATATAACGAATCCCGCGTAGTTTTTTGTTTTCAGACGCTGTGCTTCACTTTGTTTAATACTTTCGCTTTTCTGTAGATTCTGATGAAGACGAACCTCAAACTCCTTTAACTGCTCCTGTAACATTGCCCGTACGGACTCCTTTGCCTTCATCTTCATTATCCTAGCTAGATGATCCAGATGTCGCACCATTACCCATACCATTCACTATGGAAAGGAAGCATAAAGTGCCGAATGCAATGACACTTACACCACAGTCGGTGCTACTTCTTTTCTTAGATGATACGTTCTGGGACACCCTTGTTGAACAAACAAATCTATACGCTAACAGTCATCCTTCTGTGATACAACAAAAAATACAGCGAACGAGCCACCATCAACAATGGAAGGACGTGGACGTTCCCATTATGAAGAGTTTTTTTGGTCAGCTGATGGCTATGGGCCTCAATCGCAAACCGGCAATTGAATGTTATTGGTCATCCAAGCGAGTATACAAAATGCATTTTTTTGGGGAAGTGATGCCCGTTGACAGATTCAAAGACGTACTGAGGTATCTACACTACGTGGACAACGATTCGTACGACGACGTGGCTCGAAAACGCGACTCACTGTGGAAGATCAGACCTTTCCTAAACCTTCTGTCAACAAATTTTACCAAATATTTCTATCCTGGAACAGAACTGAGCATAGATGAAGGAACTTGCGCGTTTAAGGGGCGTGTCAAGTTCCGAGCGTATAACCCCAACAAACCACACAAATGGGGCATCAAAATCTACCAAGTTTGTGATGCTGTGACGGGATACTGTTGTCGGTTCAAAGTTGCTGCGGACGAGTCGACAACGACATATGAGCTTGTGCTCAACTTAATGGACAATTATTTAGGAAAGGGGCATGAGCTCTATGTTGATCGATTCCATTCGTCGCCTCGTCTCTTTCAGGACCTTTATGCAAAAAATACTGTCGCCGTAGGCACGTGCATGAACAATAGGCGGAGCTTATCGAAGCAATGCTTGAAGGAAAAGTTGATATGCTATAAGTGATATGCTATAACTCGTATATGATGGGAGTTGACAAAAGTGACCAGATGCTGCAGTACTATGATTTCAATAGAAAAACAGTGAAATGGTGAAAAAAAAACGTTCATACATTTCTTAAGTCTCACCCTTGTCAACTCCCATAAAATTTACAAACTTGTGGCTGGGGAACGTGATCTGCCTCTGATAGATCTGCGGGAGTTCAAAGAAAGTGTTATTGCTGACTTGGTGAAGAAAGAAGACCATGTTCGGTAGGAAACAGCGAATCCACCGACGACTGTTAGATCCCAAAGAGTGTTAGATCCCAACGACTGCCATTTTATACAGCGCATTGGAGGCGATGGCGTCAGCAGTTTATCAAGACGCTGCAAAGTGTGCGCCAAAAAGCGACAAATGGTGGGCGATAAAGGAGAAATGCCATCAAAGGTACCAAAGCGTTCCGTGTACGAATGCAGTATTTGCAAAGTTACTCTATGTGTGCGGCTTATTATTCTAAAAAAAATATTGGGAGTAGAGCGTTACCACATTTTTACAATGTCTTTACTGCTTAGCGCTTGTTTAATTAAGTAAGCTGTCATTTCTTATTTTCGATCGCTGCGTCCTACAGTGTGTTTGCCAAGTTTAATTTAGTTTCACTCGGATTTCGTTTCTAAATGTTATCTGCTTTATTGGCGGATTTAAGGAGGAGATTAATTTTTTAGATAAGCATAAGTTTGCTGATCCATTCGTAGCTCGATACTTCTAGACGCATAAAATCAAAGATATGCCTTTTTACCAGTCACAGCGCTTCCCCCAAAATCCGTCTTTGTGATTGTTGATATGACTGAGTCACACTTGCTTTCTAACACTTTTTTTCGAGACAAGCTTTGTAAATGTAGTTTGTATAGTTATGTATGTATGCGTTTTGATTTGAACAGTTATTATTACTTTTTTGAAGTAAGCTTTGTAAATGCGCTTTATGTAATACATTATTTAGGCATGCGTTTTGTTCTCACTGCTCCAACAAGAAAATACACAAATGCTAAAATGCTGCCTTTGAAACTAAAGCTTTCAGCTCCGTTAGCAAACATTTATGATAATGTTTCTGCCGTTGGAAAAAACAGATACCCGGCAACTAATTGTAAAGCTCCGTGAAGCTGTTTACAGTGAGTGATAACCTCTGCTCAATCAATTTATTAACACCTTACCACTTCTTACAGCGCTAACTGTAGCTGCTAATTGGAAACAAATTTATCACATCGCGCAGTGTCGGAACGTCCTCATGGCAGTTGAATGGAACGAATAATTTAATCAAAGTTTTTCAAATAGAGATATTTATTTTGTCGTGGTTATGACGTCAGATTATTATTTCCGCATAACTTCAACCAAAGCATTTTTTGCAACTTGCGAACTTTCCGTTATCGGATGGGAGGCACAACCACAGCTCAATAATACCGGTACTTCCTCCAGCATAGCTTAACGATTTTGACCAGACAAACTTTTGATGTGAAACGCATTGTAGATAACAACAAGAAAGTACGTAGTTCGGCTGCCTTCAAAATTGCCTTAGTGGCGAAAACTAGGTTTTCAAAAATTAGACAACAAACACACTAATTTATAAATATGAAAGCGCCAATTACAGGTACTTCAAATTTTAATTGATAATTGTGTGCTGCTTATAACAAGGCACATTTTCAGAAATTTTCAACCCTTTCGGTCTGCGTTTCGGTTTTGCTAGGTGCTTTCGAAACGCGATTATTTTTTTTCTAATAGTGTGTTCACATAAATTTTGAATCCTTTCGGTCGACATTTCGGTTTAGCTGGGTGCTTTGGAGACGTGATCGTCACGCGAGTGTGAACTGATGCCATCAGCAACAATTATTGTACCTTGCAGTAAATCACAATGCATCTGTTTGTAAGAGTGTTACTCAATAGTGTTTTCTGCGATGAAAAAGCTATGAAATAAAAAATTAAAGTGTGTAATTACGCCCGAACTGTGCTTGGAATCGTTTTCTAATTTCGGGAAAAATGCTGCCACCATTTTTCATACAGCACAACTAAGGTCAGACTTTTTTGTTGATCAAACCTGTCTAAAGGCTAGAATACAGAAATCAAGGAACAAACCCTTCCTCACGACTGCAGATATAGCAAGAACGTGACTACAATATCATTTCAAACAGACTCCAAAAAAAATTACAAGCAAACCGAGGAGCAATCGGATAAAACTTCATTGAAAAAATGACAAAAACGCTAGCCTATGACTGGTTTACTGGAAAAACACGTAGCAAGAGTCTTGTAAAAACTTTGCGAAGTTAGAAAGCCTGCTTGCATCATTAAAATTTTCTTCAACCATTATAGCACTATCTGAAACCTGGCTTCGTCAACACCATTCTTGTTATCAACCGGTTCTCCCTGGCTACACTTTTGTTTCCAACTCCAGATGTAAACATAGAGGAGGTGGCGTTGGTTTCTTTGTTCAAGGAGGCTTGAAATTTTCAATTCGTTCAGATTTAACCATTATGCTTGAAAAAGTTTTTGAGTCACTGTTTATTGATGTTCAATTTGGCAATAAAACCTTTACCTGTGGTACCATATATCGATCTCCGAATAGTAACCTTGACTCGCATTCTAGTTTTATGAATACCCTAACCTCAACATTGAAACAAGTTAATCAGAGTGCTAACTGTTTTTTATTTGGTGATTTTAATTATAATTTACTTGATGCTGATGATAATTTGACTTCAGAATTTATTGATTTAATGTACGAGCATGCCTTCTTTCCCCTCATCAAAAAACCAACCAGAATTACTAGCACTAATGCTACACTACTAGATCATGTCTGGACCAATGCTATCTCCTCTCCAAACCTTAAGTCTGCGATCCTTACATATGAGATATCTGACCACCTCCCACTGTTATTGTCCCTCAGTTCAAATACTCCTCCTCTAAAAAATGATTTCAAGTATAAAAGATTCTTCTCTAATACAAATATATCTAACTTTAACGCAGCTCTTGAATCTCTAGATATAACTCCAATCTTAAACGAAAATGACACAAACCATAGCTTCACCTTGTTTATGAGTTTGTATGCCACTCAATTTAACACATATTTTCCCCTCGTTCGCATTAAAGAGAAAAAAAAATTTGCACCTTGGTTTGACTCTGAATTACAAACTCTTCTATCAAAAAAAGAAAAACTGTTCAAACTCTACATGTGGAAAAAGTCTAGCCTTACAAAGGAAGCCTTTACCAAAGCCAGAAATTTTTACTTTCGCGCAATTAAATTAAAAAAACAAGAGTATTTTAAAACCAAGTTTGCAAGCCATAAATCAGATATTAGATCCACTTGGCGTTGTATTAATTCTCTGCTTGGCAAAGTCAAATCACGTGAATGCAGTTTACTAAAAGTTCAAGATAATTCAATAAGTGACCCTGTTCAAATTGCCGATAACTTTAACAATCACTTCGCAACGGCTGCGGCTGAACTAGCTAACGTCCTTCCCATAGGCGTGGGAAGTGGGTGGCTGGCAGGGGCTGAAGCCCCCCCATTTTTTTTGTCAGCCCCCCCTAAAAACTTTGAGCCCTTCCTCGGCCCCCCTTATAGTGAAGATTTTCAGCGTGAAAAAACCTGTAACAATAGGTTATCGGTGTATTTTGTTTCTGCAACGTAGCCTATTTTACGTTATAATGGTTATATTTTACGACATAATGGTTATATTTCGTCGGCAGCGTGGCGTAGTGGTTCGGAGCGTCGTTTTTACGACGACCATGATCGCAAGGTTGATGGTTCACCTCCCAACCTAGTCTCGTTGTTGCGTCCTTGGATAAGATGCTTCACGATGATTATTTCTGCTTGGTGGAATCTGGCAAGCAGCAAATTAATGAAGTCAGAAGAAAATTCAAGCGGAAAACTTGGAAACAAAGGCAACTCCTAAGCGAGTCTGGATTCGTCCTACGCATAGCGCCTCAGTCGCTTTCTCGTGATAGGAGGATAAAGATGAAGAAATCAATCAATCAATCATTTTGATATTTCATTGTTGTGTATCATTTGTGTTTTAACTTTGACGTCACAGTTGAATTGCCTCGCACTATTTGAAAGAGGCATTTTTGCTGACCTCGTGGAACAGAAGTTCTGTAGCCATCTGCATTTTGATATCGAGCTGGTATGGTATGTGATTATGAAGAGTGAGGAAAGTATTGTAAAATGAGAATAGACAACAGTCGCAGTTCAAAATAATGGGGGCAGGTTTGAGATTATTTTGTTGAAAACCAGTGAAACCGAGATGGCCTTCATTTTTGGAGTTGGAAGAGCTACTAGACGGTGCTGGCAAGCGTGGTTACGAAGACTGCCAGCAAATTCGTAATTTCCAGACTACCAAAGCGGCTGATACTAGGAAACTAACAAAGGCAGTTGTATAATTCGGACCAGGACAATTCGGCGCGAGCTTCTGATACGCTCAGGGTTAAGGTTAGGTTAGATTTAGGCCTAGGGTAAATTTGGGCTTAGTGTTTAATTTTCTTGGCGTTAGGATCTTGGAGCCGAATTGTCGTAGACCCGTATAATTCGCACCACAACACCCTAATTTATCATCACTGCGACTGCAGATAGCCAGATATTTTATTTTTCATTAATTCGTGCACAGGTAGTTTGTTTAGATAGAATGTAGTAACTAGTTACGCTTACGAGTGATTTCTATGTTTTGAAGTGAGCATTTTAAATGGATAAGTTTGTAATTAGAAAAAGAAAAGTTGTCGAAAAAGAAGCAGAAGCAAATACAACAACCCACACCACATCTGCTTTTCCTTGCCCTTGTCCCGATAATGACAGAGAACGTTCTAACTTAAATGAAGAAGACACTGAAAGCGTTGTTCTTGTGACATCCACAGAGAAAGAGTCAGCACCTGCATCAACTGCAGTTACTGGAACAAAGAAGTATAGATGGTCATTTCAGCCAGCCTGGCAGAAAAACTGGCCTTGGTTATGCTACGATAAAGACAAGTGTAGCGTTACCTGCCATGTGTGCAGTAAAGCTTCCACTGCTAATTTACTCCCTGTCAGTCTATGCAGGTTAGTTAAAGGAAGTACTTTTGTAGAAGAAGGATTTTCAAACTGGAAGAATGCCCGAGAAAAGTTTAAATTGCACGAATCTTCAGGTTTGCGCAGTGAATCTTTGCGTGTTTTAAGCACAGAACAAACCCAGCCAATTAACGCAGTGCTTTCCGACGTCGCCAGCAAGCAACAAAACCTTGCTAGAACGGTTTTAGAGCTGCTGTTTACTGTAGATCAATAAAATTTTTGGGTCGACAAGGGATAGCGTTAAGGGGACACGAAAACCGAGACGGTACGCTCTGGCAACTTATGCTGGAGAGAACACATTCGCTTCCAGAAGCCCGCCAATGGTTATTGAGACGAGATAATTGGATGTCTAACGTTGTTCAAAATGAGATTCTTCGAATGTTTGGCCATGCAATTCAACAGCAAATAGTATCAGAGGCTAAAAATTGTCATTTCTTTGGGCTTACTGCTGATGGCACAACCGACATTTCTGGAAAAGAGCAATTTTCATGCAGTCTACAGTTTGTTGATTCGACCTTAGTTGTGCGGAATACGTTTTTAGGATTTTATAATGCACCTGACGTTTCTGCCAACACGCTGTTTTTGTCTATAAAGGACATATTCATACGTCTTGATTTACCTATTGAACGTTTGCAAGGATACTGCTTTGATGGGGCAGCGAATATGTCAGGGCAATTCAATGGGGTTAGAGCAAAGTTGAAAGATTTATGCGCTGATTCTTTGTACATTCATTGCAGCAATCACGCACTCGATCTTATTCTGCAGGAAGCTGCTAAAGAAGTGCGATTTATTGCAGACACTTTAAATTATGTGCAAGGTGTGTCAGTTGTTTTTGCGCAATCTGCCAAGAGAAAATCATTATTCCGATCGCTATTTGGTAGAGAGGATGCTGTTTGTAATCTTTTAAGTGTATGCCCGACTCGGTGGTGTGTTCGCGCTTCCGCAATATCTCGTGTGTTAAGTTGTTATTCTGAACTGCTGGCGTGTTTAAATAGTCTTGCTCATGATAATTCTGTAAAAGGAGACACACGAGCTAAAATTCATGGTTTGTTAAAGCAAGCAAAAACGCCACGAATTGTATTTGGATTGCTGTGCAGTAAGGCAATATTTGGACCAGCAGAAATCGTAGCGCGCGGCTTACAGGACAAAAACGCTTCAGCTCGTTCTACTCTTGAATCCATTGCGTTTTTAAAAGCGAAATTCCTGAAACTGAGAGAAGATCGGTCATTTGCGGAGCAAATTGAAAAAGTTGATACATATGCATCAGCCAATCACTTTAGCTACTGCGTTTCACGGCGACATCCGTCAAACTTGGAAGAGACAAATAAACTCTCTGATTCGGAGAGGCTGCTTTGGAGACAGCAGTACTTTGAAGTTTTAGATCTTATCCTGTCTGCAATAGACAGCAGATTTCAACAAACCGATTTGCTTACTGCCGCCGCAAGAGAAACATATTTAGTCAACAGTATTGGACTTGGTGCTACTACCACGAATAGCATGGATGTGCCTGATCTAGACTCCTTGCCTCTGCCCAACACGATGGACAAAGCTCGTCTTAAAATGGAATTGGCCTTGATCCGCGATTACACGGCGGATTTAAATATGACATCTGTTCAACAGCTTGCTACTTTCTTAATCAGCTTGAACGCTCAGACCAGAAACTTGTTTAAAGAAGTAACTAAATATGCTGAGCTATGTCTGTGCCTACCGATATCGGCAGCATCTTCTGAGCGCTCTTTTTCTGCCTTGAGGCGTCTAAAGACTTGGTTGCGAAGCTCGATGACGCAGGAACGACTCACCCACGTGTCCCTTATGCATGTGCATCAAAATGAACTGGATAAAATAAACATCGAAGACTTGATGAAGTCTTTTATCAATAACACCTCTGAACGAAAAGGCGTCTTCGGTGTATTGTAAATTCATTTTTTTGCCTACGCTGAAATGATAATTTGAACGGGTTCTTGTCAGAAATCAGAATTTTAGTCATAATCTGCAAAACAATTTTTGCCAATACGTCTACAAACCCGATCTTTAGTGTACATAACTTTTTTTCAATTTTTCGCTCAACTAGGATTCCAGTCCTGCATCAATTTTGCTGTGTACGACTGCGGCTACCAATGTTACTATGTTGTTGGGGGGTCTGGGGGGCGAAGCCCCCCAGACGTTGATATGGTTACACAGATTTCAGCCCCCCCTACTTAAAAGGACTTCCAACGCCACTGGTCCTTCCTGTTTCTAAGTCCCATTTTAGTGATTACCTGGGAGCCCAATGTAAAGAATCCATGTTTGTGTGGCCAACCAGCCCTTTTGAGATTGATGCCATAATTAAAGAGCTTAAACCTAAATTAAGTGCAGGCTTTGACGAAATCCCCTCTAAGCTTCTAAAATCTTCTCCAAACAATGTATTAGTGGCATTGTCTCATATTTTTAACCTGTCATTAAGCACTGGACGGTTCATTGATGAGTTTAAGATGGCCAAAGTTTTTCCTGTTTTCAAAAAAGGTGACCCTCATGTGTTGAATAACTACCGGCCGATTAGTTTATTGTCTAGTATGTCAAAGATTCTTGAAAAAATCATGTACCGAAGATTAAATGGGTTTTTAAATCATCACAACTTTTTCTATGACTTTCAGTTTGGATTTCGGAAAAAGTACTCTACTTCCGATGCTATAACCTGTATGATTGATAAAATAACTAGAGCTTTTGACCGAAAAGAATTAACTCTAGCGTTTTTTCTTGATTTATCCAAAGCATTCGATTCCATTAACCATTCTATCTTGCTTCAAAAATTGAACCATTTTGGTATCAGAGGCAATGCTCTTAGCTGGTTTGATAGTTATTTAAATGGCAGGACTCAAAAAGTTGTTTTATCAGGAGTAGTGTCTTCCAACACCAACAAAATTTCAATGGGGGTGCCTCAAGGCTCTATTTTAGGTCCCTTACTTTTTCTAATTTTTGTTAATGATTTTCATAATAGCTTAAGTCATAGCAATGCCATCATGTATGCTGACGACACAAGTCTTTACATCAGCGATAAGACCAAGAATCTAGTCAAAAAGGGCAACGAAGAGTTGGCCAGAGTTGATGATTGGCTAGTGGCTAATAAATTAACATTAAATATTTCAAAAACAAATTTTATACTATTTCGTCCACCAAAATGCAAAGAGGTGCAAGTAAACCCAATCGTATCATTAAGAGGCAAGCAAATTGAAAAAGTTTCTTCAACCAAATTTTTAGGCGTTTATGTAGACGAGCATCTGTCCTGGAAAATCCATATGAAGCATTTGTTAAATAAATTGAGGTGTAGCTTAGGGGCTGTGTGTAGAGTTAAACCGTTATTGAATCAAGATACCTTACTACAACTTTATCACTCTCTCATAAATAGTCACCTCCTATACTGTGTGCAGAACTGGTGCTACGGAAATAAAACATTTTGTCAAAAACTTCAACGAATTAGCAATAAATTTTTGCGAATGACATTTGGTTTGGGTAAAAAAGTTAATATTGAGGACACAATGATCAAACATAACTTATTAAACCTTGAACAGATGACTGTTAAAGCTCTGGCAATATTTATGTTTAAGCAGAACGCTGGTTTAAACCCTCCGGCTTTTAACAACCTATTTCTTACCAACTCAAGTAAGTACAACACGAGAAGTAAAACACAAATCATTCCCCGGTCATATACCACTAAATTAAACCAACAATCCATTTCTTTTCGTGGCCCATCTAGTTGGAATTCATTGCCCCTTTGCATTAAAGGTAAAAATCAAAGCGTGAAAACATTTGCCAAAAATGTTACCAAATATTTAATATGTCATTTCAGTAACAAGTAGAATAAGTGTGTCGCTTTTTTGCTGCGATCTTGCTTTTTGTTTTTCAGCGTTTTTTACATATAAAAAAATCGATGTGTGCCAAAATTCCCTCGTATTCTCTTACTTCTACTGTACCGATGTTGCAGGGAGCAGCAAACCTCGCTGCTCATTTTGTGTAAATGGTTTTCGTCTCGTTTTTGCATTGTGTCGCTTTTGTTGTTGTGCACATTATATTCCTGATCATTTGCAAATTACCTCTACTATACCGGTGTTGCAGGGAACAGCAAACCTCGCTGCTCATTTTGTGTAAATAGTTTTCGTCTCGTTTTTGCATTGTGTCGCTTTAGTTGTTGTGCATATTATATTCCTGATCATTTGCAAGTTACCTCTACTGTACCAGTTTTTTTTCTTTTTTCGGTAGTGCTTAGGTCTTTTCTTTCTTTTTATTTTTCTTTTTTTTTTTTTTTTAGGTGTCACGTCCATGCGAGTTGTTTTTCTCGTTCTTCGTATGTATTTCTACTTTCATATCGCATGTTTTAACGCTTGTCGTTGTGTCGTGTCTTCCTTTTCTTGAATTTCTCTTTCCATAACTGTCGCCTTACGCTATCTTCATTTTTTTTCAAGAATAAAAGACTTGATTGATTGATTGATTGTGGCAAGCAAAGCTGAACAACAAAATCTGATTACGAAACATCAGAAGCAACAAGCGTAGCTTACCAGACACCGCAGCTGAGCAGTATTTCAGCAGCGATTTGGCGAAGCAAGAAAGGAAAAAAGACTTCTTCCAAGGGACAGCTCGGTTTCAACTTTCAACATCATTGTAACGCCAGTCTTAACCAAAAACCCTAAATTAATGCTTTGCTGCTTACTAGCGGATATGTGAATACACCATTGAGAAATCAAAGTTTTATTCGTTGAAAAACCTCTAGCTTTAGCTGGCAAGTCACAAATTGGACTTTTACAAGCATAAGATGGTGACAAAATTGTTTGTACATACCTGTCTGTCCATATCGATAGGCCTTTACACCACTCTTTACTAAAAGTTGGGCCTACCTTGGGTCAGTGATTCCCTTTTAGACGACCTCAACACTACTGGCCCACTGCTCAGCCATAAAATTGTGTGGCGCTATCATCCATAGCAGCTACAGCCGTCTTCTACTTCTCAGAAGTTAATTACCATGATTAAATCTTGAGCTTGTGGGCCCCTGTTTAGTGCCTCGTGGCCCCTTAGGAGGGCCAACGGCGCTCGGTTTAGAACCTTTGTCTTGGATGCTCTTATTAGCAGTGTTGGGAACAAGTCATTGGAAGTCGAGTCTCGAGTCAATGATGTCGAGTCCGAGTCTGTTCGAGCAGCGACTCGAGTCAAGTCATTTTTTTAGCGACTCCAGTCGAGTCACTCACTCGAGTCTCCCCATCTCTGCTTACTAGCATACCCTTTCGTCTAAGGCAAGACCAGATCTGCCTCAAGAAGCAAAGATTACTTCGGGAGATGCGGTACGCGAATGTCAATGGTGCGGGTCAGTTGCATCTAAGAGACCCCAAATGTGAGCAAACACAGCACGTCATGTCTTTATTTTTTAACATTTTGCACCAAAACTAAAATGGAACAGAGCAACTAATAAATTATGTCAATTTCTTCACCGTCAAGCATCATCGTAATTCGGCAAAGACACAGACGCTGTTTTTTTTTAATTGCATATTTGTCCTCCTATCACGAGAAAGCGATCAAAGCGCTGCAACGATCTCGCTTAGGCGTTGCCGGTCATCTGTCTACCACACCAAGATGGGGGAACCCTGTTCGGTGCCTCTAACAACGACACAACTAGCAAACTTGCCGGCTTGTGCTCCATACTGTTTCTTTGTTGCTGAGCGTCAAACAGGGAAGCTGTGAACACCAATTTTCAAGTCATTGGTTTAACCAGACTCGGAATCAAACCGGAGTCTACAGTTCCAGCAGCTGTCGCTCAAACCACTCGGCCAACTTATCTGAGCTGCGAGGTTAAATCGCATAACCCATTTGTTCTCCTTCTACACTTACACATAGTTTGAGAATTACTATCCACTTTGAATAAGCAAATTTTTATGCATTGGTCCACAAAAAATCTTGGCGGTTGTTTCGATACTTGGGTCACAGATCAAAATTTTTTAATTTTTTACTCCATAAACTCTTTTAACGCGTACTGCCTGCATGAATAAAAGTCTTCTTTTTCTGATGATTATATTTGAGAAACACTTAAGCCAAATCACATCACAATCACGAAGACAGTCAATTATTTATGCTGCAATAATTGAACTGCACTTTGAGCTTAACTGAGAAAAAAATCTTATTGTAAACAAGCGATACCGGTAGCATATTTATGTAATGTACCCAAAACCAGCAGAACTTACATTTTTATTCTGTTCTATTATCTTCAGTAACCCGATTGTCGAAAACATGTCACAAGTGAAGCCGCGACGAATATGGAACCCAAAACTGGTGCAGCGCTTCTCTTCACACGCTGCACTCTAAGTCATTACACAACAGAAAACACTTTGCAATCTAGCAAATAATGGCGTTTATAAACCCACGCTTTGTCAGAAAAATGCATGGTTCTGTTGGTGTTGGGTACGGGTACATTACATAAAAATGCATAGGTCTACCGGCACAGGTTTCAGGAAAATAAGCAACATTAAACAAAGTGGATAAAGAAAAATATATATACTTGGAAGGTGAAACACTGACTGCAGAATGTTATAGCAACCTTTGGAATTGACTTATTCTGCATTCTTCTTAGAGATGGCAGGAAAAACACAGGATATAAAAAGACAAGAGCCAAATCAGTTTTTCAAGAATATTTTTCATCATTGAACTTCATTCTTTCATTCTAAGCTTTTGCTTGAGGTTGATTGCAACCGGATATTTCTACTTTGATGATGGCATCTTCATTGAACTATACATGCTCGTTACATTTGAATCATGTCAGCTGATTAGAGGTTGTTCAGGAATATCATATTTGCAGTTTAGCCTGGTGTAAATTTTATTCTGTCATTTGCAACTTTATGATTTGCAAATTAAAAACAATGCAAAAAATTGACAGCTCTGGTATTTAAAACAATATACAAAATTGTCAAATTGGCGGTACAAATATGGTAACTTAGGTTGAATCTCAGACCTTATTTACAGCATATTCCTGATATCAGAAAATGCAATAAGTATTCGTGGTTTTTGAAACATTTTAAGTGCCGGTATCAACTTTTTAATACTGCATTGTTGTTTGCTTTTACCATTGATATTTTTAACATTTGCCATCTCATGAGTCATGACAAATCAATGCCCCTGTGTCCCCCGCTGTTGGGAGAGGATTTGACCAGATAAATAAATAACTGAGGTTATTTTCAAATTACGTTGATCTGAAAATTCAACAGTATCCAATTGAGGGATAGTGCGAAATGAGCTTGCTGTATATAAGCTTCGATTTTTGTTAGTTTAGTTAGAGCCAGCTTTGGCTCTCGTAGTTGTGCACCTGATGAGTCTGTAAGGACGAAAAAAATGATAACCGGTTACCCTTTTTCGTGCACTAAGCGTTAGTGTACACCCGGCCCATGTCGTGCTTGTATTGCTCGGTGTCGCAAACAATCACAATTTTGCTCAAATAAAAATATTTTTCTCATAGCCGTTTTTAAAGCAAAAAATGGGGAAAACTTTTTGAATATTAACTTGCTAACAATCGTAAAGGACAAAAAATAAGGACGTGTCTATTTTGTTGTTAGCGGCAAATTACTGATTTATTGGCTAATTTTATCGAAACCGGTCATGCACGTAGACGCTAGCCAATCAACAGTCATGCTCATGCACATAGGTGCTAGCCAATCAGTTTTTTGCCATTAGCGGAAAAACAGACACTGCCAAAAATAATATTAACCTGCAATTGAGAACAGTTGTAGTCTAGTCTAGCATACTGTAAATGCTTAACTTAAATTACATTTTTTGTCTAGACGTCTACCAATGCCATCTTGCTTCATACATCACCCCTGTTGATTATTCTATCAAAAACTTATTTTTCCTTAGACCAGCTGCAGTCAAGTCACAGATCAAGCACAGGCACTGGGCAAGCAAGCCAAGACTCATCTTGTTTCCACTGATTAAGGGTACCGGTAGCCTATTAACAGATGAATGCAAAAAACAACTTTGTAAAACAATTACTTTCTAAGTATTTCCAGCTTCAAACAATACTTTTTCAGAGGAGGTCTGCTCTAACTTTATACTAATACCAGTGTGTCAAATTTGAGATTCTGTAATTCGTGATCTACAGTACTGCCCTATGAGTAGACCACATTAGGACTTAAACAGGCATTTTAATTATTTGGAAGGGTTAAACAGTTTGTCTAAACTCTTAAAAGTCTCACTTCAACGCTAAACAAAAGCAAACGGGCGCAATCATCATTGTACGGTACCGCATTAGTACTACGCTACAAACCACCTTAAAATCGCCAGTATGTACGCGGTTATATCGCCTAGTAACCAACTTGAACAATCACGTAACAAGTTTTTTGTATTTCTTGAACCGTTGAAAGTATTTTTTTTTAATTTGGAAGGAAAACGCATCAAAAAGAAATAATTTAGTACTAACTTAATGTTTACGATAGTATTATAATTAATTAAACCTCACGACACGCTTGAGCGCCTAAAAAAAACATTCCCATGAAAATAACTCCTCTAAAATGAAAAATAACTCCTCTAAAACTTTTTTCTAAAACTCCTCTAAAATAACTCCTCTAAAACTTTTAAAAATAACTCCTCTAAAACATTCCCATGAAAATAACTCCTCTAAAACTTTTCCACCACCGATTATTGTTAGATTCGTTAATAGGGATGTCCGGAATAAAATCTATGCCAATAGAAAGCTGACCCGTGATTTGGATTATAATAAATTTTCTGTCTACGGAACAAAATCCGTATTTATTAATGAAAACCTAACACGCCCTCGGAAGAAGCTACTCTGGATGACCAAACAAAAAGCCAAACTCGCTGACTATAAATATTTATGGACTTCCAATGGTAACATTTTTGTTCGCAAGTCGGAAGAAACAGATGCCCTTACAGTTAAAACTAATGATGACTTACGTCTAATAGTATAAAATTATGTGTGTTCGTGCTATTTTAAACTTTCTCCACCATGATTGATAATTATTGTTGTCCTACGTTGGCTGCGAAGGGCTCTTTGGCTGTAGAGCATAAAGTAGGCCAATTTAATGACTTAACGAATATTCAATCGAATGATTTCGATATAAGTGATGTCGCATTTTCCTCGTTTTTCCAAAATATCGAGCCCTGCAATTACTTGAACTTCAGTTCTTATCCCTCTGTTTTTAATGATCATCAATTATTACTGCTACATATAAACGTTAGATCATTAAATAAGAATTACGATGACTTAATCCAACTTTTATCTGAGTTTACCATTCAACCCCACCTCATATCCTTGTCTGAAACAAAGATCAAAGATAAACCGCTTGTTGATATTTCAATTCCTGGTTTTACTTTCTTTCATGTCAACTCAAATTCGAACTCTGGCGGTGTTGGCGCTTATGTATCTGACTCAGTTCAGGCTAAACAAATTCTATTTAACTCATCAATTTCAGGCTGCGAAAGTTTATGGCTTGAAATAACTTGTCCAAAAACTGACCTCAAATATATTGTAGGTACAATTTATCGCCATCCCAATAGTAATTTAAATGAATTTCTTGATTTTCTCAACAACATCCTCGCTGAACTGAACCACTGTCGGAAACACTTCTTTATTCTCGGTGATATGAACATAAACACATCTAAAAACTCTTCATCCAAATATAAACAAGACTATTTAAATGTGCTAAGCTCTAATTGTTCTACTAATATCATTGATAAACCAACTAGAGTAACACCAACTTCTGCTACAGTCCTAGACCATATCCTTACCAATGAAAATAAGCACCAGGTAATTCCTTTTGTTATTGACTATGACATTACAGACCACTACCCAGTCGCAGCTTTAATTAGCAGGAATCTTTCAACCAATCGTTCTAAATCTGTTCTATCGCGATCGTTTGCTACATTTGATCGCGATAAATTCAATAATGATTTAAATGCAAAAATTGACAATTTTATGTCTGTCGTTGATACACTAACTGAAAACAATGTCAATGATATATTTAACGAATTTTATTCTTTGCTAACTTCAACGATCAATATCCATGCTCCTCTTAAAAAGGTATCTCGTAAGCAGAAGCGTTTAATAAATAAACCTTGGATCACCAAAGGCCTTTTAATATCTATAAAAAAGAAACAGAAAATGCACAAAACACATTACATAAAAGGTTCGCCTATAGACAAAATATGTTACAAGACGTATTCTAACGTTCTAACTAAAGTTAAAAATCTTGCAAAAAAACTGTACTATCATCATAAGCTCAATGAATATAGTGATAATCCAAAAAAAACCTGGGACGTATTGCGTACTCTCTTACCCACTAAATCTAATTCCAATATGCCAAATTCTCTTACAGTTAATGATTCTTCGATTACTGATCCTGCAGACATTGCTGAAGAGTTTAATAAGTACTTCGCTGATATTGGTGAACGTCTAGCAAATTCTATTTATAACATTGATCCCAACGACTTCCTTTCTTATTTAAAAAATCCCTGTTTATCTTCTATATATCTGCAACCTGTATCTCCACAAGAAATTTGCACGATAATTAACTCTCTTAAGCAAAATAAAGCTAATGGCCATGATGACATACTTCCCTATTTTTTAAAAATTGCTGCACCCAGTATTGCCTTGCCCTTGTCAATGATACTTAACTGTTGCCTTTCAAATGGTATATTTCCAAGTAAATTAAAGCTAGCAAAAGTTATTCCTGTATTTAAAAAAGGCGCTCCTGATCAATTAAATAATTATCGTCCTATTTCTCTTTTACCCTCCCTATCAAAAATTTTTGAACGCTTAATATATAATCGCCTACTATCGTTTTTTACAAGTAACAATACTATTGTACCAACCCAATATGGCTTTAGGCATAAACGATCTACGAGTCATGCTATTTTAGATCTTATCACGGAATGTTATGACAACTTAGATATAAGTAAACCTTCTGCACTTTTATTTTTGGTTATTAGAAAAGCTTTTGATTCGGTTTCCCATGACAAGTTATTAAAAAAGTTGGATTTTTATGGTATCCGTGGGGTGGCCAACTCACTGCTCAAATCTTATTTATATGGCCGCAATCAATATGTTTCTCTTGCCAATATTAATTCATCAAATAAAAAGATTAATTATGGGATTCCACAGGGTTCTATTTTAGGCCCTCTCCTGTTTCTTGTTTACATAAATGATCTTCCTTCCTGTTTAGATACTACCCCTAGATTCTTTGCTGATGATACGGCACTTTTAATTACGGGAAAATCATATCAAAGTATGGAAAATTTGGCTAATTTAGAACTCTCAAGGGTTGCTAAGTGGATGATGTCTAATAATCTAGTTGTTAATGCTTCTAAAACTGTTGCCTTGCCTATCTATCCAGATAACAACGCTTGCAATCTTAAACCTGAACTCACACTTATCTTTGACAGGCAAATATTGCTTCCATCTACTTCAGCAAAATACTTGGGAATTATTCTTGATGATCATTTATCGTTCAAATCACATATTAAGTCTCTTGAAAACAAAATTTCACGGTCTGTAGGAGTTATTTCAAGGTTAAGTTATTATCTTCCCTGTAATACTTTAGTAACTCTTTACTACACCTTAGTTCATTCTCATTTGCTCTACGCTCTTCCAGTATGGGGTTCTACCTATAAAACTTATTTGATCAAACTCAAAAAACTCCAAAACAAGGCCTTAAGAACTATCTCCAATATCCCAATCAGAAACAGTATAACACCGCAGTATTATAAATATAAGATCTAAAAACTTGAAGATTTATTCAGATTTGAAATTGCTAAGTTTATGCATCAGTTTACTTGTAAGAAATTGCCAACCAATTTTAACCACTACTTTACATACATTTCTGCAGTTTCGACACATGCAACACGCCATTCTTCCAATAACGATATCTTTTTACCCCGATTACATTCCGCTCGAACTCAACGATCAATAAAATTTATTGGGGCAAAATTATGGAATGATATACCATTTGAAATTAAGAAACTACCGTTTAATAAATTCAAAGAAAGTTACAAGAGCCTTCTTTTAAATAAATATAATGTTGACACAATTATATATTAAACTACTCACTATAAACTACGTTTTCAGTCACCTGCTATCGTATATATCTCTGATTTAATTTACTTGCCAATATTTAACCAACCTTTTTACTTCTTTTATATTTTAACTTATTTTGCTACCTTTTTTATTAAGCTGATCATTAAGCATTTTGGGCTGCCGCTTGACTCGAAGACCAATGGTCCCTTCGCAGCAGCCTGTTGCTTGTGTAATTTTTATGCTGTAATATGTACTATTTGATTGATTGTAAAAGCAACAAAATAAACTGTTCTGTTCTGTTCTGTTCCCGTGCTACGTCACTTTGTTTTATTAGCGGATTTTTTAGCCTCCGATGTGGAATTTAAACTTTATAGCTTAAAATCCTTTTTAAAAGATTTACTTCAAACTATACCCATGTTAAAGAGTGTGCACTGTGCAGTGACTCAGCTGAAAGAGGAGTTCAAGCTTGAGGCAGATTTTCTTCATTTGGCCAAAAAAGAAGAAAAGCTGCAAAACTATGTTCAAGTAATGGAAAAAGACCGAAGAAAAGTACTAAACTTGAGAAAGCGCCTTCTGCAGTGTGAATGATTGTGCCATCTGTATTTTTCAAAAAGTGAAATAATACTTCACCATTCAATACATCCATGTTCTGTAAACTTGTGAAATTCAAAAAACTCAATAGAGTTAGCTAAAGATCATTAACAAGCAGCAGTGACGTAGCCAGCCAAAAATTTCGGGGGGGGCAAAACTTCATAGACTTGTTCCAGTGGTGGAGGTCTGGAAACATAAGCGCACGCAGGGTAGGCTACGGAGTCATGCCCCCCCCTCTTTGGCTCTGTAACAAAGTGCCAAACCTAACTTTCAGTCTATAATTTCTAAAACTACTGTAAGTAATAATGGTAGGGTTGGAGCATCCTTTCACTTATTTTAGCCAAGCTTCCGCTTTTACACATACAGTAAGCTGCGAAAGAGTGGCGCAGAATGAAATTTTAAAAGGGGGCCAGAATTTTCACATTTTTTTAAGCGTATTTTTTTTGGCGGAACTAGTTTGAATCTGATTGAGAAACAAGAAAAGTTTTAGGGGTCTGGGGGCATGTTCTCCCGGAAAAATTAAAAAATTTACATGCTGTACTGTAATGGCTATTGTGGTGCTTTTTGTATAACTTCACGCAATTTTTATGTAAATTTTTTACCCTGATTCTAAATGTGTAGCCAAATATGATGCATTTTGTTCGCAAATTTTCGTTTAATCGTACTCAAGGCGTAAGGCTTACCGATTTTGAAGAGGTTCAAAATTATGGAAAAAATGCTTTACATCAAATACATTTTTGAAAATGTTTAGTGGGAGGATGCATACCCCTCATCCTTACTCCTTGGGTCCGTCCCTTGCCATAATCTACGACAACCATCGAAAGAATGTGGCATATTTCAGTCACTTCGCACCATTAGTTTTGTTCTTTTTTACTAAAAGGTAGAATCAAAAGGGAAAGCAAGGCACAATGCCACCCCCCTAAATACACTCTTGCTGCGAAAATATTTTTGAATTGTCTATAGTGACTGCACTCGCAGCATGTCTTTTTCGATAACAAAATGTGCTAAAATGAGTGCTTTTTTATGTGAAAACCGTAACAATTCATAGGCGGCTGGATGCGAAGCCCTCAGCCAGTGACTAATATTTGCAGTTTTTCAACAAAAAAACATGTAACTTTTCGCACTTTTTTATAAAAATATACCTTTATTTATTGCAAAAATACCTTCACCATGTAGGCCTAACAAAAACTTGAATCGTGGTTGTGTGGTTAATCCATCCGGCTTGTTCTATAATGACAAATACTCTAGCAATGACAAGCAACAACATGCACGACAGACCATCGTCAGTCGGACACAATCAAGACTGCGTTTTATGTAAAAAACTTTAATTTTGTTGATCACTCTATGGTCAAAGGGTGGTAGGGGTGTAGAGCCATGGCACGGTACACCCTGGGTGAGCTCTTGTTTGCCTACACCGAGACGGGCGAATATATAAGTTAAGTAGATTAGTGTTAAATGAAATTATTTTGCGGGGGGGGGGAATTGCCCCCTTTGCCCTCCCCCTCTGGCTACGCCCCTGACAAGCAGCACATAAAAATGCTCTGCTACTTTTGCTACCTTTTCACGTAACAAAACAATTTCACCCACTAGTGGTAACATTTTTCAAGAATAAATGTCAAAAAGAAATTCTTTTAACCCCAAAAAGGAGGGGTACGCAGCAGTTTTATATCAAAAAGTCGAGTCCTTTTAGAGATGTTTAAGATTACATTATCACCACCAACGGCAGCTCTGCGCCTAAAAACTTTAATAAAACTAGCATTATTGCTGATCTATTGACCCAATTTAATCAGACCCAAAATAATGTTGGGCATCTGTTAAAAACATGTGCATGGGTGTAATTTATTTAGGTCGCCCTCTAGTGGCAAAAAAGATTATTTTTTTCATAAAATGGGTTTCGAAAAGGGCTCTGGGGGTAAAGTTAACGTCAATAAAATTTTTTGATACTCGGTAATCATGATCTACCGATCAAGCCGCAGTACCAAAAAAAGTTAGCCGTGATTGGATGTACTTCACATTGGGGGTGCCTGCAACACCCTATTGATCAAGATACCATACTCTGCTGTCAGGAAAAGATGCACGATCCTACAGTACATTGCACAAACAAACTCTTCTGGCAAAAATGTATTAAAACAAAAGTGAAAGTAAGATGGTGCTAATAGGTTTTAGCTGTTAGTTACGTTGTTTTTTTTAATTTCTTACTATATAAGTAAGACCCGCTAAGTCAATAAAGTCAAAAAAATTTTAGGACCTTGTTACATGACCAACGTGCACTAACTTTCGTTTCAGGTGTTCAGGAGTCTGTTTTGCCAGATATTTAAGTCAAAATAAAGTCCAAATTTTACATGAAGTCAAAACTTGTCAAAATTGTCTCGAAAAGAGCTCTGGGGGCCTTTTCGAAACCCACAAAAATGAAAATAGGTATATTTCTTTTATATTTTTTTGAATTTTAGAGCTGATTTTATGCGCAGTTTTATTTGATCACTCTGAAATAGTTGCAATAGTAAAAATGCGTGTGGTATTGATAGTGAAACAACACTTAATATGCATGAAATCATCCAAGTAATTATACACTCCAAGGTTTTCGTTAGAACACAGAAAAACTGTTAATGTACAGTACTGTTGAAATAACAGCGCATTTTTGTATTATACACATTATAAATTAAAACCAGTACACACAATGACTCGTTAACCTATGTTTTGACGTCATGGGTCGTTTTGTTGCATATTGCATTAGCTTCAAGACTGAGTGATTGAGAAAATGTTCAGAATACGCTACCTTCTTCTTTAAAAATTTATGCAAATTGCAGATTATAAAACATTTATGAAGAAAAAAGTGCAACAAGACATAATTAATTGTCGAAAACGGTTAGGTCAAAATAAAGTCAAAATTTTGCTCAAACAAAAGTCAAAAACAAATTTTTTTAGGTAAAAAAAAAAAAGGCTCTACATATAAGCTTTTTTCAATATTAAATACAAATTTGTTGATGGTAATTTTTAAAAAAAATGTGCAATTTTTTGAGAGAAAAAAATGTTTGTTGAAATATTACTTGTTTTTAACTTTCAACATAGTTTAATAATCAAGATGCAGTATAATCATAATGCGGTAGCTAAAATAGAACAAATAGAACAAAACATTTATATGTGCATTGATTTTTCAAATTTGTTTTCCAAATATTTCCACATTTACAAGCTTTATCCAAATTTACAGATACAATTAGTTATGAAAAAACACAACATAACAGAGTACGGTTCAAGTTTGAAAAGGAAGAGAGAGTTTATTTCGTTGCTCATAATGAACGACACACACAAAAAAATAAGCATAATATATCGCAGAATAGTGAAATTAGCAACAAGCAGCTGTGAAGGGACCAGTAGTCTTCGAGTCGAACAGCAGCCTAAGAAGCATTTCATGACTTAATTTACACACACACAGTGCATCAATTTTGAAAGCTTTCAGTAGTGGTACAAACTGCAAACTCGAGGAATAAATTTAATCTCAGATTGAAGTTTGCATTAACCAACCATCTGGGAAACCATGTTAAATACAGTATCAGTGCATTCACATACCGAATGGTTTCAATAAAAAAGGAACAAAAACAATGATGGATTGACTTTTGCAGCTAAGATTTTACTTTTACACGACCTTTTACTTGAAATGCACGAGAAGAATAAATTTGTATAAAATTTAAATTGCAGGAAAAGTTACGATTAACTTTCAGACTACTGGTCCTTCAGGAAATGACAACCAATTTTGTGTAATTTTATTGGAAGTGTCTATTTCACCGGAAATTTCAGTTACCGAACTTTGAAAATTGTGGTTGGGTAACCGTTTTTTGGTACCTGTAATGCCATTCTCACTGTAGGGAAATCGAAGAAGTTAGCGGTTACACAACCACGATTTTTAAAGTTTGGTAACCGGAAATTTCCGGTGAAATAGAAGCTTCTAATTTATATTGTTTTCCATTATTTGTACATTGTGGGGAAGTTCGAGTTTTCAATGATTGTTAGAGCAGTGCCCTTGGTAGTGTTTAGTCACTTCCATCAGGGTTATCCATGGCGATAAGGTTGAAGGAGAGAAACAGAGAAAGTAGCACTCCAATGCTGTAGCTAAATGGTAAGTTGTAGCAGCAATATTCATGTTGCATCGGACGGCGCGCAAGATAAAAAGGTCCGCGTTTGAGTTTTAGGCAGAGGGACTTGTTCCAAAAACAAGCTACAGTCTCCCCCACAAGCTGACCGTTACCGTAAACCCACCTAAGCAGTCGCTAAGCGTTTGGGTTGGCAAAGAGGGGCAGCGCACAGAAAATGCACGCAAGGTGGAGCAAACTGCCGGGATCTAGTTATCGGGAACTGGAACGTTTTGTCACCGACAGAAAAAGATCAGAAGCTTGTTTGCGTAGCTCAGCAGTATCGCCTTGATGTTGTTGCAATTTCATCAACAAAGCGCCGGGGTTCTGGAACTGTCGAATTGAACGGTGGGTGAAGAATTTTCTACTCCGGTGTTGATGCAGCAAGGCTTGCTTAAGTTGGTGTTGGCTTACTTGTGAGCCCCAACATGGCTGAGTGTGTCGTTGACTGGGTACCACTGGAAGGGTTCGTCTTCTAAAGCTAAGGCTGCAGGAGCAATCTCTGTGTATCTTGCAGGTGTACCCATCTAACACAGAATCACAGTACGAAGTCTTTCTGGAGGAAGTTGAGGTTGCATTAGGAAAAGCAACTTCGTTAGAATCCCATGTCCTTTTGGGCGACTTCAATGCACATGTGGGCATCGACAATGCAGCCTGAAAAGGTGTTATTGGCAACATGGTGACCCTGACATTAACAAGAACGGAAGGTGTTTATTGCAGTTCTGTGCCACCAATGCACGGTGCGTAATGAACAGTATTTTTTTCAGCGCAAAAGAATTTTTAAGTACACCTGGTACAGAGACTCCTTGGGGCAACGCTCTCTAATTGATTTCTGTATCGTTTCGGCGGACTTATTTTCTACCGTGTTCGATGTTCGCGTTAAAAGAGGGACGGAGTTATCAACTGATCACCACCTAGTTGTGTGCACTTTGAAAGCTTTGAAACCCTTGAGAAAACGAAAGACTTTTCGACCACGAAAAACTGATCGAATCAAATGGGAATCTTTGGCTGACAAAGAGGTACGAACTGCATTTGCAGATAACATTCTATCTAAGTTCAAAGAACTTCCGGTCTCTACTGAAGACATTGAAACTGAGTGGTGTTTGTTTTGAACATCAGTCATTACGTCCGCTACCCTCGGTTGCAGACGTAAGCATGTTGGAAGAACGAAGAGTAGCGAGAAAAGAACTCGTTGGTGGAACCAAGAAGTTGAAGTAAATCGTGCGAAAAAAGTGGCCTATAAGGCCTGGCTTGCAAATAAGTCATCACTTGAATTTCGTTCGCAGTACTCTGAAACACGTTAAGGCGGCATTCACAAAAGTTAAACTGTCTAGGAAAAGGGCCTGGAAGGAGTTCGGAGAAAGTTTTAGGCGATGATTTCAAAATGGCAAACAAAGTGTTCTGGCAGACCATTCGTCGTTTGCGTGGAAAAAGATCTCAACCCGTTTCTTATAATATGGATAGAATCGTTAAGAAAAGTGAGTTTTGTGGCGGAGTAAAGATCGGTGATTGCACTAAACAACGTCTGTTATTTGCAGATGACCTTGTGCTACTCGACTATATCCAAAATGGTCTTCAGCTAGCTCTTGACAGGTTTTCAGATGCATGCTCTGTGGCCGGAATGAAAATCAGTACGATAAAAACAGAAACCATGTGTCTGTCCAGAAAACCAAAGCAGTGCTCTCTCCAAATTGATGGAGTACCACCAAAACAGTCAGTGAAATTCAAGTACCTCGGCGTCTCAGTCACAAGTGACGACAGACAAAATAGCGAATTGGATATCCGCATCGGAAAAGCAAGTGCAGTAATGCGTCAGCTCCACCTATCTGTGGTACTGAAACGGAAGCTTTGCACCAAGGTAAAGCTATCCATTTTCAGATCGGTCTATGTTCCTATTCTGACTTATGGCCATGAGTGTTGGATCATGAATGAGAAAGTAAGATCTCGAGTTTAAGCAGCCGAAATGGGATTCTTGCGAAGAATTAGCGGTTTGACCTAGTTGGACAAGGTTAAAATGGCAGATATTCGTGAATCTCTAAATATGAATCACTGCTTCTCCGACTGAAAAGATCGCAATTCCGTTGGTATGGACATGTGACACGAATGTCCCAGGAAAGAACAGCCAAAAAACTGCTCTGTTCAACACCGATTGGTCGAAGGCCTAGAGGCCGCCCCAGAACTCGATGGCGAGATTACGTAGAAGGTCTTAGTTGGTCTCGCCTTGGCATTCCAGCAAAGCATCTATCCTTTGTTGCAGAGGATCGAGATGCTTGGAGGCTCCAACTCGAGCTGCTGTCCCCGCGACCCCCCAAAGATAAGCGGCTCTAGAAAATGAATGAATTAATGAACTTTAAGTTTTTGCATTATGCTGCCTAAAAAAATCCAGCAAGAATCCTAAGTTGTTGGCTAATAAAACAGTATGGAAAGACCATGAGGATGCATAAATGAAATCAAAATGTCGTTTTGAACAATGTCTTGCTTTTTTACTTGACCAATTTTTAAAAAAGCACAAAAAGCAAATCCTTAATCTTACATACCAGAACTTGTATTTACTTCGTGCAAATTAAACTTTTTTTTGATTATTTAATCACATATATTTTGGTGAAAACTTTCACATTTACTTCTATCTGCTTAAAATTTCAAAAGTTTTTAATTTTGAAGCACAGCTAAACTTTACTTCCAAATGCTTTTAAAAAGTTGTGATGAAATAAACCTTCAAAATTGACGAAAAAGTTATCCAGAATAGGTAATTTTTGTCTCATACCAGTGAGTGTTAAGCTACATTCAGCTAATAATAGTGATTTAAGGTCACTTTGTAAGTAACAATCACTTTTTCTTGCTATTTAGTTCTTTTCATATTGAAATTCAAAGTTTGTATTATGTCATGCCAAATAGTGATTTAAATTTTGCAGGCAATGTTTAGGGGCAAGGAGCAGCCTAATATCAAGTTGGGGCCTAATTTTTTTGTGGTTTGCTGAAATGAAGCATCAGTGTAGATAACATTTCAAAAAAAAAGTTGATTTTTATTCAACACTATTCATATGGCATGACCTATGCCAGTGACTTAAAAACATTAAAATCAAATTTTGACAACTTTCTTCAGCTTTTATTGTTTCAAAAGTTGCTTTTTTAAATTCCTTGCCCCCCAAAATAGTGGAATGGCAATTTTCACCGTTTTCCTATCAACAGAAATAAATAAATAACAAAATATACCACAATCACTCATGCGTGACAGCTTAAAACAGCCAATTTTCAAACGACCATAACTTCCATAATGAAGGTCGGATTTTGCTTATTTTTGTTTTGTTGAACTCAGAATCTAATTTTTTTTAGCATATCTTAAAATCAGCCAGATCTGAGATATGGCATTACACACCACTAATTGATGTTAGTTAGTTAGTTAGTTAGTTTGTTAGTTGCATATTTATCCTCCTATCACGAGAAAGCGATCAATGCGCTGTACGAGCTCGCTTAGGAGTTGCCAGCCATCTCTCTACCACACCAAGATGAGGGAATTCCGCTAAGTGCTTTTCCCAACGACACAACAAGTAAATTTGCCGGCTTGTTCTCCACACTGTCCCATTAATGCTGAGCGTCAAGCAGGGAAGCTGTGAATACCAATTTTTGAAGTGATTGGTTTGACCCGACTCGGAATCAAACCCGAGTATACAGCTTAAGAGACAGACGCTCTATACCACTCGGCCATCTGAGCTGTCAAAATATTGTATTATAAAAAAAAAATTGCCCAGCAGTCAGTTCAGCAACTTAGTTCAGTTCAGTTTAGGAAGTAAAATAGATGCAAACAAGAAGTGTGAAATCACGTTTAAATATGACCGTAACAGTAAATTCGTTTAAGCTTATAAGTTTAAATTTTCCCGTTTAAAATTTTGTAATCAGTGGTGTGTCGCATGCCAAGCAAATTTTTCCAAATGCGCCACGGCAAAAAAATTTGAGAACTATACTGACTTACAGTATCGTATGTTTCGCTGCTTGCTTGTTCGTAAGTACCATTCGACCAAGTGCTTGGCACGAGAATAGTGATGGATTTAAAGTAAGCTCTTCGATGAGTGGCTAAAAAGAGGGAAGCTGAAGCCTCAGTCCAAATTTCCTGCATAAAAACAACGCCGTTGTAATTGCACTGAAACCATTTTGAAATATCTTTAATGACTTCAGTTGATATTTCACCTGTAACAGTCAGAAGAGAGTTTTTGAATATTCAATTAGTCACGAAGTTTTGATCAGAGCTAGCCTAAAATTTTCAGTTTTGCTAGAAAACCATCCTTCAAGATTATCGTCTGGCTTTTGGAGGTCGGATGTAATGATGAACAAAAAGCAATAAAAAACAACACACAAAACAGTTTATTTATTTTTTCTCGTTATTTTCAAATTACATTGAATTGAAAATTCAACCATAATTGAGGAAAACTGCAAAGTGAGCTTGCGCTCTTCGAGTCAGCAGCCACCCCGTAAATATGCCAAATGCGATTGGCTCTAGCCACGAATCGAACCTGTCACGTAGGATCTGCCATCTGCGCGTTGTGCCGTTAGGCCTGGTCGGTAACTAATTATTAAAATAGTAATAGTTTTGTCAACCAACCGATTAATAGGTTTGAAAGCACAGATCAACATTACAGTACTTTCAAACATGATTGGAATCTTGCAAAGGAAAAGCATTGTCAGTTTCATTATCAAAGCGGCTCGCCTCACACTTCTCAATAGAATTTGTTAGAATCAGTGAATAAATGCTGAAGAATACATGACAGAAAGAGAAACGACAATATTTTGACGTACTTTCATGAAGAGTGTCGGCCGAAAAGGAAGTATTACGAGAGGAACTTCACTATCTTCAAATTTTGGTTCGAAAACTAAACTTTCAAGTAATTCAGCTCCAAATTTTAATGATTTTTTGTGAATAGTTTGTTGTGTGTAAACTCGGTCTTGTTGTGGTGTTTTTACGTTTTAGTGATCTGTGTTATACGTTCCTGAGAATGTCAACATGCCCGTCATATTGCGCTTCAATGCATCAGCGAAAGCAAGTCGTCAGCTGCGTGAAGACAGTAAGACATCGGTTTACGTCATAGTGTACAAATAATAATCATTTATCCAATCCTTTGAATGACCCAGACATTTCTTTGCAAGATGTTAAACTCTTTTGGTCGCATTTTTTTTTTTTATTAAAGTGTACAGGTTCTACAGATAAATATGTTCGATCGACTTAAAAAAACAGAAAAATCGCGGGGTAAATTCAGGCGCTAGCTAACCTTCGCATGTAATTTTGTTTAAGGTTTAATTGTAACTGTAACATACATTCTAACGAAAACTAGTAAGTGAACAAGGCAAATACGAAGTTTCACCACTCATATTCAAAAGTAATAAGAAGCGAAATTTTACAAACAGGTTTAAAAATTTTTGTGTAAAATGCCTTATATAATTTATTGATATCGGTTTGTGTTTAACCAACCACAGTAAGCTTACAGCATTGATAGACTCCCCGTGACCTCGGTAGGATTCAGTGGAGTACGCAGAATTTTTTAATGGAAAGGGTAGGGTTCAGTGACGTCACATCTTGATGACGTAAAGATACTACAATTACACTAGTTCAGTGGTATTATAAGTGCATCAGATTGTAATGTTTCTAGTCTAAACTACTACTCAATTGCGGTTAACCATGATTAAGCTATATCAGTGCTATTCAACTGGGCACACTGTGTAGTGAATACCCAAGTGTGTATTAAATCAAAATTAAGGTATACAACTGAGAATTGGTATACGAAGAGTATACCGTCACATCAGGCTACTTTGAACGTCAACCTAACTTTAAACAAAATTTCAAAACAAAAGATTTTGCTACATCAAGCCAAAATTTTCACAAACTTTGATATCGTTTCGCTGGTGCAAAAACTGTCTTACTTATTTCTGGGGGTAGAAAAATGCAAAACATGTGTATGTGAGAAGGCTCTCTATTATTGCGTCACAAGTAAAATATCAACAGACGAGAGCTACATGGTGTACAATATGTTATTATGATTTAATAGTAGTCGATTCGTTGCGCTGACTTTAGCAACTGGTGCATAACTCGCGAAGAAGTCGATATTTTTTCCAAAAGTTGAGTCAGGTCATAACGTTGACCCAGCGAAACAATTCGATGCTAAAAAATCAATTTTGCCAAAAAGCGATTTGGGCAGTTTTTTCACTAATGCGACAATATGCTTTAAGATGGAAGTTCTACCAAACAATAATTCAGTGTTACTCTCTTTTTCAAAATCTTGAAAAAATAAATGCCGTAAAACTTCTATTTGAGCGCCATCAAACTGTGTTTTTCAATCCTTTTCGTATAGTGGCCTTCTATTACAGATGACGTTCAATTAGAGCAGAGGTGACGAACATGCGGCCCGTGGGCCGCATGCAGCCCGCGAAAGAATTTCCTGCGGCCCGCGAACATTTTGGCGAGACCAGTACTCTTGAACTTTCTTTTCCCCGTCTAGATTTTGCAATGCGATATCAAAAGCTGAGCCCCCAAATGAACCACGCCCGTATCACACAGGAATCAAACAAACGTACAGTACAAGCTTTTCATCTCTGTCAGGATTCAGCGATTTATCCATTGTTATGTAATAACAAGAACACAAATCGTGGTCCGTTGCAGCTTCAGTATAGTGCAGCACAGGGTTGCCATGTAGGCTTTTTTAACCCCAAATTTCTCAAAATTGGATTTTTTTTATCAGTGTTTGGCTTTCAAAATGTTGTTTGGTTCTTTGGCAGTTTTTTGGCTTTATTTTTTTCATCTAGGGATATTATGTCAAATCATGTTTACACGAAAAACTTTGGAAGTTTTGGTTCAAACTACGGCCTGCGGATGGGATGACCTTTTTTTTTAGCTCAGATGATGGCCGAGTGGTAAGAGCGTCCATATTGGGAGTTGTACACTTGGGTTTGATTCGAAGTCGAGTCAAATCAATCACTTTAAAATTGGTATTCACATCTTCCCTGCTTGACGCTCAGCATTAAAAAGATAGTGTGAAAAACAAACCGGCAAGTTTACTAGTTGTGCTGTTGGGAAAGGCACTTAGCGGGATTTCTTCATCTTGGTGTGATAGACAGAGGGATGGCAACTCCTAAGCGAGCTCGTATTGCGCATTGATCGCTTTCCCGTGGCAGGAGGATAAATATGCAACTAAAATACTAAAAAAAATTGTTTGGTCTTCACTCGATTTTGAGCGGAAAATTTGGCATCTGTGCAAGTGATTTTGGCCTTCACTTTTTTTTGGCCTTCACTTGGTTTTGGGCAAAAAATTAGCATCTGTGGAATTGTACCGTAATTTTGTGGTTGATAAAATTATTGGGCTCTTTTTGGCTTTTTATGTTTCTCGACCTGGCTTTATTAAATCACTGGGATCGGGCAACCCTGGTGCAGCACTGCAGCATACGATTAACTACCTAAGTAAGAGCTTAGCTTGCCCTACAGTAGTAGGGCAGCGTTTTTCAAACTGGGAGACGCGGACTATTCTTAGGGGAGGCGCGAATGTTGACCACAATCATCAAAAAATACTCGTATAATAGGCCTATAGCATAAACTATTTAATTGCATAGAAACAGCAGCTATTTGTTCGATTACCGTAACGAAGTGTTAGTCGGCAAATCCAGTGAGCTTGCTATTTAAAATCTTCAGCTTGCAAGCAAGAAATTTAAGCCGGTATCCAAAGTCTTGCTTTAACTCTTCACTGAACTTCCAAGGTCATTGTGACGTCCTAATGCGATATGATTCGTACAATCGAATGATTTCGCAATATTGCTCGAAAATGCAATTGCCAAGTCCAGCTGCTCTATCAACTGCAGTTATTTATCTTATTTAATCAAGAAGTAATGGAGAAATAATCAGCAAACAATGTAGTAAATCAAAAATCAATGTGTTTTTATTATTTTACAAAATTGGGGGAGGCGTCATATGACTGAATATCTGTAAGGAAGGCGTGGAGACACAAAGTTTGAAAACCACTGGTAGTAGGGATTATGTAAGTTTGCAGAAGTGAATCGGTGAGCTTATAGTACCATACTGTATATCCAAACTTTGTAGCTTTTTTAAGGAATTTGTTATTGTGTTTTTTAATCAATATTCAATTGGCCTGTTGGGATGCATGCTATGTTGCCGGAATGAAAATCAGTACGATAAAAACAGAAACCATGTGTCTGTCCAGAAAACCAAAGCAGTGCTCTCTCCAAATTGATGGAGTACCACCAAAACAGTCAGTGAAATTCAAGTACCTCGGCGTCTCAGTCACAAGTGACGACAGACAAAATAGCGAATTGGATATCCGCATCGGAAAAGCAAGTGCAGTAATGCGTCAGCTCCACCTATCTGTGGTACTGAAACGGAAGCTTTGCACCAAGGTAAAGCTATCCATTTTCAGATCGGTCTATGTTCCTATTCTGACTTATGGCCATGAGTGTTGGATCATGAATGAGAAAGTAAGATCTCGAGTTTAAGCAGCCGAAATGGGATTCTTGCGAAGAATTAGCGGTTTGACCTAGTTGGACAAGGTTAAAATGGCAGATATTCGTGAATCTCTAAATATGAATCACTGCTTCTCCGACTGAAAAGATCGCAATTCCGTTGGTATGGACATGTGACACGAATGTCCCAGGAAAGAACAGCCAAAAAACTGCTCTGTTCAACACCGATTGGTCGAAGGCCTAGAGGCCGCCCCAGAACTCGATGGCGAGATTACGTAGAAGGTCTTAGTTGGTCTCGCCTTGGCATTCCAGCAAAGCATCTATCCTTTGTTGCAGAGGATCGAGATGCTTGGAGGCTCCAACTCGAGCTGCTGTCCCCGCGACCCCCCAAGGATAAGCGGATCCAGAAAATTGATTGATTGATTCAATTGGCCGTTTATTTCGATGTCTTCAGCAAAGAAACGAAAGATTGTTGGCTACGTCATGGACTTTTATGGTATTACTTTCGGTTAGTCGTTACCACTGATGAACAATTTTTTTCGGTTTTCACAGGTTTCATAATGGGTCTATGACTAAAAAGTTATGCGGCCCACTTGCTCATTGATAAGTGATAAAGTGGCTCGCGATAGCAAATAGGTTCGTCACCCCTGAATTAGAGGGAAACGCTCTATTTGTTTACTAGCTATTTAGAGTTTTGGAACGATAAAGTTCATTAATAAAAAGAAAAAATACCTAACAAATGATTAAAAAAGGACACGAATACAGGGTGATTACTGGTAAGTAACAGTAAGTAATCAAAAATTTGCGAGTAAAAATCAAATCAGCATAGCATGAATGCCTTTTTGAATGGCGCTTGCTAATTAGAGGCGGCGTTCAATTACAGAGTAGCGTTCTGTTTTTCCACCACTTCCCCTATAGTGGCGTTCAAATAGAGGTTTTACGGTACTTGAAGATGTTCAAGCCTTCTTGAGAGTTTGAGACTACTTTTTGCAAACAGTTTGATTTCGCGAAAAAAAGCTAGTTTGAGAGGTAGGCCTAGGCTGAAAATTTTACATCAACGTGAATAGATTATTTGAAGTTTACCAGCCAATTCAGTTTAAATTGTTAATAATTTTGCAGCCAACAAGAATCTTCACAAGAAACGGTAATTATGTTTCTCAAAAATATCATTGCAGTAGAATTTCGTAAGTTGGGTAGGCCTAGAACATTTTTCAAAAATCTCTCATTTTGAAAAATGCTCAAAGCAGCCCGCAATTTCGTATTTTTTGTAAGCATAGTGTTTGTGAATCCTGAAGAAGCCAGAAAAACTGCAAAATAGTGTTTATTTATTTAATACATATTTTTATACTCATATGCAGTATGCACATTGATATTGAAAAGGTATTTTTTTTGAGAAATTTGATAACGCATACCACGGAAAAAAGGTTGAAAGACACTGAGCTAAATAATGCTGTAGCTAAGGAAACAATCAAAATATTTCAAAGGGACAAATTAAAGTTTTAAGTACAGCAAGAGTCTCATCATACTTGCTTGCACAGCTACTCCAGACTAGACTCATTCCGGACTGGAAAGACTCTTTTTTCTGCATTGCCCATTCTAAACATCTCGACTTCATTTCTTTTCCAAGTTATTGCCTATTTTCTGCAGGCGACTGGCCACAAGCAACGATGTCCAGTGAAAAAGGCTATAACGTTCTAAGCCACAACTAAGTTCCTGGTAGCTTAACTAGCCCACATTACTACAAGCCCCCATGCTAAGCAGTAACGTACTCACGGGGAGGGGGGTCGGGGGGCACCCCCTCTTTCATTGACGATTGGAAAAGAAATGAACACCTTTCTTTTTGGAACGATCCGCCTTTTCTTTTTTTTTTTATACCGGTACAGAGATTGTCGAAATCGCTATCATGTTTCACAATTGATTTTGACAATTGCAGAAAAAAATGAAACTTTTCTTTTTTGAAACGAACCGACTTTTTTCCGTGCGTAGCTTGCCGAAATTGCTATCACATTTTTTCTGGTCTATCCAACTTTCTAATTTAATCTCGAAAAACTTTCATTACGTTGCGATGCTAGAACACCTGTAGTCCAACTTTTTTGATTTGTTTGGCTTGAACTGCATTTTGGTCATTGGTGCTGCTGTGAAGCTATTAGTGAGTAGGAGTTTCCTAATACAAATGCGGTGTATCTGCAGTAACTATGGCTGCACACAATTTTTTTTTAATCAAATCAAATCTTGATTATAGGCCTACTCGTTTCATTAAATTCGCTGCAGTACCGAAGCGTGGTAGTGAGTGGCGTGGCCCGACCTCGCAGCTTAGTGTCTGAGCAACGCAGCTCCAAAGAAACGTCGCAGCGGTGGCGAGCCGTTGGCTTCACTGTGTCCTATTTAACCGGCCTAAATATTGAGCCCCAAACCTTCCGCATCGATAGCGAATCTTTTAACACTACGCTATAATCGCTCGGTTTGTTGAAAATTTATTAAAATATAACAAACTAAATTGACACTCACTGCTTTAAGTGCAAAAAATAAAATAAGAACAGTGCCAAGGAAGACCAGACCAACGAAAGATTTAAAGAGGCCCGGGGGTGGAATGGAGGGGGTAGATGAAAGGCAAAATTTTTTTTTACCAACCGTAACTTATTTCAGGAGCTGGAGAGCTCAGTTTCCCATAAACACCCCGAATATGTGTTCGAAAGCATCTGATGCTATCGATGCTGTGATTTGCGTGAAAAATACTTAGATAATATCGCTGTTTTTAATCTTAATCGCATCATTAGGGATTCCTTTCGCACATAATTTATTTTAGTTTAAAAACGTTTTGGTCGAGACGGCAGTTTTTCTTATGCTCCACTATCTTCACTTTTATGCAAGTTACCAATCTCTACGTGGTGCATCCTAAAAACTTATCTAAACCGTCAGGCTAATGGTAACTTACAGAGCCAGTCCGTCGCATTCCCGGGGTGGTAAAAGGATAGACCCTCGGCCCTGTGGATTTCCAAACACATCTAGATGGAATGGTGGATATAAAACTTCCTTCTCAGGACGCGATGCCGATACCAGCTTGTATCGAAGACCCACCATTTTGCAGCTAAACATCGAAGGCCTCACCGCCAGTAAAATGGGCGTGGTTGAACAACTTGCCTCCAAACACCAGGCCCTTGTTGTCCTTCTCCAGGAAACTCATTGTCACAACACAGAAAAACTAGTGCTATCTGGCTTTGCATTAGCTGGAGCAACTCTCAGCAGGAAACACGGCATTGTTACATTCGTGCAGGAGAAGCTGTCCTGGAGCCTATCTGGCCAATCTTCGAATGATTCGGATATTGATTGGCTGTGTGTGGATATATGTGGTTTTAAAATCATCAATGTCTACAAGCCCCGCCCTCGCAAATGACTCCCACGTCAATTCCTTTGTTCTCCCATCTTTGTCTCTATGCTGGCGATTTTAACTGCCAGCACACGAAAAGCCCCCGCCCTCGCATATGACTCCCACGTCAATTCCTTTGTTCTCCCATCTTTGTCTCTATGCTGGCGATTTTAACTGCCAGCACACGAACTGGGGTTACACCAACACCAACGAAGATGGAAGCTGCTTAGCCACTTGGGCAGCAGGAGGAAATTTATCCCTACTGTACGATCCCAAGGGACCAGCAAGTTTTCTCTCAGGACGCTGAGAATCAGAAATCAACCCTGACTTTGCATTTGCAAGGTCCAGTGACGACGACCAACTTCCCTGCAGACGTGTCCTTGAGAAGTTCCCTAGACAAAATTGTTTATGTTATGAATGACAACATCGGCCGTCACTCATAACATCCACTAGACTTGCAAATCCCATCCCAAGCAAGCCTGTGAATTGGTGGAACTTCCGCAAAGCTTACTGGAAACAGTACAGCCGCATTACTGATCAGCTTAGCTCTGACTTACCATCTCCAGACACAATTAAGGTTGATGAGGCATACCAGGATTTTTGCCGAGCTATGTTCTCTGTGGCTAAAGAAACTATCCCACGTGGACGTGGACGCAACTGCACCCCATGCTGGGATGAAGAGTGTGAAAGCCTCTACAAAGACTTCACATCCGCTCCTGATGGACCAGAGTCCACAAGGACTGCTTCGGCCTTGTTGCAAAACTCGACGAAGAAAGTCGAAGGAGATGGAACGAGGCTGTCCAATCCATTGACTTTACCCATCCTAATCGTAGAGCATGGACCATTATTAACAACCTTACTGGTCACTCCAGACACCCTCCTCGCCAATGCCCTATTTCTGCAAATGCCATCGCTTCGCAGCTGATACGAAATGGGAAGTACGAGACGAAAGACCGCGAAACGACTAGACTCGTGAGAGAAGAAACCTCGGAACTGTGGAAGATCTCTTCACCTAATGGCTCTTCTTTGACCATAAAGTTCTCTTCAGCTGAATTCGCTGACGCCCTCCAGAGGCTAAAGCCAGGCTAAGCCCCTGGTCCTAACCAAATATGCCCCGAGCTTATACTTCATGCTAGACCCATTATCAAATCCTGGCAGCGCAAATTTCTGTGTTCTTGCCTGTGGCAGCTCAGTATTCCAAAAGTTTGGAGACGCTCACTGGTGGTCGCTATTCCTAAGCCGAACAAACCCCTGAACGATGCTAAAAGCTACCGTCCAATCTCTTTGCTTTGCATCCCCTGCAAGATCCTTGAGAGGTTCATTTATAGCTGCATCGAGCCTGTCATCGATCCCCTGCTCCCATGTGAACAAGCAGGTTTACGACGCGGACGATCGACTGTAGATCAGGGTGCCTTGATGACCTAAGAAATCGAGGACTGTTTTTCTGCCAAAAAAAAAGGCTGGTGCTGTGTTTGTGGATCTCACTGCAGCCTATGACACCGTGTGGCATCGCGGCTTGACCTGCAAGCTTTTGCGGCTTATTCCTGATAGACACCTGGTACGAATGATCATGGAACTGTTCAGAACCGCAGCTTCACCCTCACGGCCGGCAATGGAAAGCAAAGCAGGTTCAGACGCCTAAAGAACGGTGTCCCACAGAGATCTGTCCTGGCTCCCCTTCTCTTTAATACGTACGTCAGTGACTTACCGCCAACCACTTCCAGCAAATTTGCTTATGCCGATGATCTAGCACTCGTGCATATTGCTGGACATTGGCGGACTTTGGAGAAGACTCTTAGCCAAGACATGGAAACTCTACAAACGTACCTCCAAATATGGAGATTAAAGCTCAGCGAAACAAAAACAGTGTCGTCTGTATTCCATCTCACCAACAGGGAAGCAAAACGTGAGCTTTCGGTGGAGTTGAATGGCAAGCCCCCACCATTGTCTAATACTCCAAAGTATCGTGGCATAACACTGAATAGGTCTCTCACGTACAGGCGACACTTGTAGTCACTTCGCAAAAAACTCAGCACCAGAGTTTCATTAATCAAACGACTAGCTGGAACTACCTGGGGCGCTGGTGCCTCAGTCCTGCGCACTGCAACTCTTGCCCTTGTGTACTCGACCGCAGAGTATTGTGCACCTGTCTGGTGTCACAGTGCCCACACTCGTTTGATTGATCCAGTTATTAATAACGCACTGCGCATTGTGACTGGATGCCTGCTTCCCGCGACAATGGATTACCTAACGGTTCTCGCTGGCATCCCACCTGCAGAGCTTCGTCGTAGACAAGCCACACGGACCTTAGCTCGCCGAGCCGTGGAGCCAAACCATCTCCTCCATCACAAGATCATCAGCCCAGAACTAAAGCAATCTCGGCGTGTGAAGTTAAGACACCCTTTTGTGCCAGCTGCCAGAGAAATGCTATCCAATCTCAAGCAACTGAACATCAGGGCGGCTGATTAAGCGGAACACTCATAGAGATCCGAGTGGAACAACTGCAACACCCGATTTCACCACTTCATTTACAACATGGACACCCCTCCTCCAGGTATGCATCTCCCGAAACGTTCCTGGGTGCGGTTAAACCATCTTCGCCCGTGTGTTTACAATTCCGCTCATCCCTGCACAACTGGGGAATGGTTCCACCTGCGGCATGCGACTGTAGCGCCGAAAATCGAACGATAGAGCACTTACTAGCTCAGTGCCCCATGTTTCCCCAACGCACAGAATAACTGGATTGGTCCGACTGGATGATGACACCATTACCTGGCTGCATGAATCTTGCCCGGACATCTAAAATCATCCTCATACGAACGAACAAATGATCTTCACTTTTCGAAACAGTTACGGAAAAAACTGCTCCCTTTATAATGAGTGTATATTTAGTGTTTATATCAAGGTTTATCTGCGTTGTTTTTTTCAATAGTGATAACATAGCGGTGTTGGTAGCTGCGATGCTTCTGTTGTCTTTTTTTGTCTAACCGTCGTTTTCTATCGCCTTTAGTTTATCCTTTTATTTTTTTTCGAAATTTCTGCTCCCGACCTGGGTGTTGCAACCATGCCCACTCCTGTATTCTGTTAACTCCTCTTCTCCTACCTGCATGCCATAACGTTAATCGTTTTGTTGTCTCTTCCCTTTTCCTGTGCCGCGTTATATTTCATTACTATTATTGTATTCTTTTATTGTGTTGACGGTGCGGAAATAAAAGACACTACTACTATTACTTTTGAAAAAATATTTTTTGGAGGGAATCAGTTGCCTGTTTTACCCCGCTGGCTACACCCTGTTTGTGACGAAGCAAAAACTAGCCTACATTAGTTCCTATGGCTCAAAAATGGGGTCAATTAACGTTTTTTCAGAAAAATATTAACCACGGTCTAACAGCTTGAATTTCTGTGAAACCTTCTTTCTTTTTAAATGAAGCGCAAAAAATCAATTAAAAGTGTGAATGAAATCTCTTGGTTGTTTCCTTAATTATGGCATTATACTGTATAGCTTAGCCATGCTGGTTAACAGAAATTTAGGCTAGGAACATTACAATCCGATGCACTTTTAATATTTCTACTGTAATTGTAATTGTAGTATCTTTACGTCATCACGATGTGACGTCACTGACCCCCTCCCCATCGAAAAATCCTGCGTACGCTACTAACACCAACCCGCTTTTGCTTGATGCTTAGTGTTTCATTTAAGGAAAGAAAAGATTTTGCAGTAACTCAAGCTGTCAAGCCGTGGTTAAAAATTTACTGAAAAAACTTTAGTTGATCTCATTCTTGGGCCATAGGAAGATGACGATAATGGGCTAGCTTTCGCAACCTCACAAATAGGGTGTAGCCAGGAAGGTAAAGCAGGAAACTGCTTCCTTCCCAAAAGTTTTTTTTGAGAACCAACGTTGATATAAACAGCCCATGTAAACTTGATATCAGCCACTCGACCTGAGCTGCGAATCAATAAGAATGCACTAGATACAATGGCGTAGGAACCCTCCTTTCCCGCAATACCCGCAGCCGCGGGGGGGCCCCCAGATTTTTAATTAAATTTTTTAGAGACGTAGCCTGCACAAAACCAGTGCTTACATTAAACTTAAACTCAGGACCGGATTTTCCATAATATGGGGGGAGGGGGCTGCGCCAAACTGCGAAAATGTTTATGCGTTGTTCCCCTTATAATGAGTGTACTCACTGCACGCTAGTGACTGCACTCACTGCACGCTCTTTTTTGATAAAAAAAGTGCTAAAATGATTTTTTTTTTATGTGAAAATCGTAGAAATTCGTTGGCGGCTGGGGGTTTCACCCCCCCAGATCCCCGGTGATGGGTTCTATTTTGTCAAATCCTGGGTGCGCCACTGAGCAAAAGGAATGGAATTACCAATAACTGGTAAGGCTAGCAATTGAATTGCTAATTACATCCTTCCAAATATCGAAAACTGATCATTTTTGCTAAATCATCCCCTCAATATCAAAAAATGGTCAATTTTTCTAAATCACCCCCCAGTGCTTAACATAGATTTGCACCTCTGATTGAGAGAGCTGATTTCTGCCACCCTTTCTGATTCATTCTTATCAAAAACGTGTTTCATAAAAACTGTTTTCCTCGCTCCTTTGACTTTACTTTTTGACATCATAATCATACCTGATCGAGTTACCAGTAAAGAGTCAAAATCTAATTTAAATTTATCCTGAGCCTGAACCCAGCTTTTACTTTGAGTAGCTTCAGTCAAAAGTGTCATTTGAAAATGAGATAAAAAGTGAGCCTACTATGGCCATTCGAGAATTAGCTGAATTATTGTTTGGCTTAGGTTCTTCAGCATCTACCTTTTCCAATGGGCTCACTACGTTGATTATCTTTTTGACATTGCCTGTTACAACAGCTGCAGCAGAGAGATTCTATAGCATGTTGAAGTTAATAAAGAATTATTTGAGAAGCCGAATGAGCCTAAGACACTGGATAGTCTTGCAATACCCAGCATCAAATCAGATAAAGCCGATCAAATGAACCACAGAGCTGTTGCTAAAAGCTTTGCTAATGTCAATGTTCGAAAAGTTTTTTTTTTGTCTAAACACACTTGTAGATCCTTGCAGAACCTTTAAGTGATTTTACTACTTCCTGTAGCACAAATGTTTAGAATTGATTGCAAATGAAATGGAAACTCCTTTAAGCATATCATTTAAGCATGCATATAACTTTATACTAGCTTTTTTTTTGTCGTAAGCATTTCATATGATGACGCCATCTCATTACTCGTGCACCTTTAGCGCGTATCCATCAATGCTTCTGTATAGCAACAAATGCTGGTGCCTAGTCAGGCCTCCTGAGTTAAGCTTGCGGGGGGGGCCCGCACATTGTAACTACACCCCTGATCCAATATTGCAACTATAGAATAGCTGTATGTTCAATATGGTGTATAAATCACACGATGTCAAAGAAGTATTCTGTATTTGTATAATACATAATATTCAGTACAAGACATTGTTTCAGCATATTATACACTTAAACGCACTAACGTTTACTTTTTTTTAGGTAAAAAATACAAACATTTTCAACATCTCGGGGCTCCGCTTCCAAACCCCCGCCACAGCCCCTCGTTGCAAAATCCTTGTTACGTGCCCGGTGTTAATGGACTAAAACGCAAATTAAAAATGCATTGTGACATAACAAGCACTCACGTATGGTGCAAGTATCGTAAAGCTAGCTAAAAACATTTGTTTTTCCATTGTGTGTTTTATGTCACTGCATTTTGCATCATCATTTTGATTGTAACGTAGCGATGAAAGCTTGATTTGTTGGCATAGTCTCACACAAAAAAAAAGCATTGGCGTGACTTTGCGATGTAAATGCTCTAGAGTCTAGGCTAATTAGCAAGGTAGGAACTACACTTACCGTTATACCGTATGTACAAATTTGTTTTTTCATCAGACACGGGCGACCACTCTATTCACGAGGAGTTAAATGTTTTAAACAGCTACTTCACACTTAAAGGTATAAGAAAATACGTATCATAATTAAATATAACTAGATAAATGGTAGGCCTTGAAGATTTACTAAATAAACGCTGTAAAAACCAATTCTACGACTAGTTTCTCGGTTTAACCGCTCATCAGGTAGACTCAGGTTTTGATCCCAGGACCTTGTGATGAAGAGTATTACCTCCCTAACCACCCGGCCACAGAATTTTGTGTCTGTATTCCATGCATAAAAATTGCATTGCAAACGCGGGCAGCCCGGTGGCCGAGTGGTTAGAAAGGTAAAATTCTCAATCACAAGGTTCTGGGTTCAAACCCTGAGTCCACCTGATAAGCGGTCGAATCGCGAAACTAGTCGTAGAATTGGTTTTACAGCGTTTATTTAGTGAGTCTTTCTATTTGAATAAGGAGTGTGACTTGTAAGATGCTGTATTTGATTAAAATAAGCATATAATATTTGTGTTTTTGCTCTATTTTTCCTGTAAATATGGAAGATTTGATAAACGAAGTAAAAATCTGGATCAAATGCCGCGTTCACACATAATGGTTTTCGCAACCAGGCAAGAAACTTCTTTTTGATGTTGTGAACGCGTTTTTAAAGATTTTAAAAACTTCTTCAACAATTCGAAAAAGTAACCATTTCAGTTTTTGAATCGCTGAAACAAGTTCGAAAAGAATTAAAATAGCGTCTGCAATAACAAAATGAAGTTTTGTGTTTGGTTGCGAAAACCTCCATGTGTGAACGCGGCCAAAGTCTCAAAAGTATGAACACCAATTCATCAACCAGTTTGGCTAAGATATTTGAAGAATTGAAAGAAATCAGGAAAAGTCAACAATTTCTATCAGATCAATACGAAGAAGCCAAGGAAAGACTGGCAACAGCTGAAAACAAAATTACACAGCTATCGAAAAAAAACAATGATCTAACAATACGGACCTGCAACCTAGAAAAAAACAACAAGCTGCTGCAAATGGCAATGAATGATTTGCAACAATACAGTCGTAGAGACTGTATGGAAATTAAAGGCATTGAATATACAGCAAATAAGAGCACTGATGAGATTGTGGTAAATGTTGCAAAAAAAATGGGTCTAACTCTAGCCAAAGCTGACATAAGTGTCTCACATCGACTAAATTATCAAGCACAAGAACACAGTTCTTTTCATGATCTTGAAGACTTGCCTCCTAAAATAATTGCTAAGTTTATGAGCAGAAATGTTCGCGATAACTTCATGAAGAACAAAAATATAATTAAAAAAGAAGATAGAATCTACATCAATGAGAGTTTAACTAAAGAAAACCGCCAAATATTCAACAATTGCCTACGGTATAAAAAGAAGCACCAGATCAAATATATTTGGACAAAAAATGGCAAAACCCTTCTGAAAGAATGATGAAAGCAAAGCAATCATGATCTCGAACACGGATGATCTTGTATCCAACCGCATTATTTGAAGTATATATCTCAGCTAACATGTTTTTTGGTCTAATGAGTCTTTTTAGGCCCTAATGTTTGACTTATCACATCATGATTTTGTATCTGTTAGCTGTGAAGGAAATATTAGTATACCAAAATTATCCCAAGTTCTAAATCAAAACCAAGAACATAAAGATTTTTTAATAATGCACATGAATTTCAGAAGTCTTAACAAAAATGTTGACAAAATTGAAAATTTTCTTGCCATGCTACCTTACCCACCGGAAGTTATAGCAATAAGTGAAACTAAACTGAAAAACCATAATCAAAATTCAGTGTCATTACCAAACTATCATTTCCACTGTGTAAACTCTTTAACAAATAGTGGGGGTATTGGTTTATATTTAACATCCTCTCTAACTTATAAAATTAGACCTGATTTATCTCTTTCGGCTGAGCAGGTCGAAGATATTTGGGTGAAAATTCATCCAACATCTAACGCAAAACCTTTTATCATTGGAGGGGTTTACTTTCACCCTCACACTTCAATTGCTCGGTTTCAAAATGCATTAGAAACGCAACTAGAGAATTTTAATGCTATTAACCAAACATATTATATATTAGGTAAGTTTAATATAAATTACATAAGCAATTGAACAGATATCACGCAATATAAACAATTACTAGCATCCATAGGGTGTGTAAATTATATAACTTGCCCTACCAGATTTATGCATGGTCAAACGCCCTCCCTGATTGATCATATTTATAGTAATAAAAATTGTCATGACATTGTAGCTGGAACAATTTGTTTTGACATCAGCGACCATAATCCTACATTTGCATTAGTAAAGACAAGCACAAAAATTAAAAAATATCAACACCTACCACCGCTATACAAACGCGATTTTTCTAGTTTTAATGAACAAGATTTCATAATTGATCTTGATTCAACACTCAGGCTAACTCAAGACGTCTGGAATAATAGCAGCATTGATATTAATAATCAGTTTCGTGATTTCACGAATGCTTTTCAAAATTGCATGAACGCCCATGCACCTAGACGTAAGCTCTCGAGAAAACAAGCTAGATTTTACTTTAAGCCATGGCTGACTCAAGGCATAAAACGTAGCATTAAAACGAAGAATGCACTATATAAAATTTCTTGCAAAAAATCCCACTCAGGTATCCACTATGATGAGTATAAACGGTATAACATTGCGCTAACTAAGTTTAAAAACTTATCGAAGCAAATATATCTTAGAGAAAAGTTCCAACAGTCACAAAGTGACATTAAAGCAAACCTGGAAAACAATAAATCAAGTCATTCGAAAAACTATTTCACCATCATCCATACCATCATTTAATTACCAGGGCACAATGTACATTTAAATGATCCTAATAACCTATCCAACCACTTTAATGATTATTTCTCAAGCGTTGGTTCAAATTTGGCTACTGCTTTTCCCCCAAATCCTGCAAAATTGTCAGTCCCTACTCGTCAAAACCATGTTTCTATGTTCATTAGCCCAATATGTTCTGATGATGTAATAAGAGAAATTGATCTCTTAGACAATAATAAATGCAATGATACATATGACATTCCAGTTAGAATTATAAAACTAAGCAAAAGCGTAGTTGCCCCTATACTTAGTGAACTATTTAATTGATGTATAATACATGAAACCTTTCCCACAATTTTAAAAAGAGCCGAGGTGATTCCTATTTACAAAGATGGCGAAAAACACTCTCCTTCAAATTATCGTCCTATATCTATATTGCCTCATTTTTCCAAAATCTTTGAGAAAATACTCCAAACTGATTTAACAAAATTTCTAAACAAGCATCAGATTATTTCCAAATGCCAATTTGGCTTTCAAGAAAAACTGTCGACTACTGATGCCTTAACTGACATGTACCTCCATATCCAAAACCAACAAGCTTGTAAGAAAATTACTAGTGGGGTTTTATTAACCTAAAAATAGCATTCGACACTGTAGATCATCAAATTTTACTTCAAAAACTTGCTCATTATGGTGTACGCGGGATTCCTCATAAACTGTTTTCAGATTATTTAGCAAATAGGTACCAGTTCACTTGTGTAAATTCAGTGAATTCCAATCCTAAATTAATAACTGTTGGTGTGCCACAAGGTAGTGTACTTGGCCCACTATTTTTCCTTCTATAAATAAATGACTTACCAAAAATAACCAGCCTAAAAACGATTCTATTCGCTGATGACACAGCCCTTTTTGCATAAGATTCGAATTCTGGTGAATTAGAAAAAATCGTAAATGTAGAGCTTGAAAAGGTTAAGTTGTGGCTAATTCAAAACAAACTTACCGTAAACATAAAAAAATCATGTCATATTGTTTTTGGTAAAAAAGATATTAATTTAAATCTTGTAATTGATAATGATCAATTAATTCAGAAGGATGTTACTAAATACCTAGGTTTACAAATAGATCAACACCTGAAGCGGAAGCCCCATGTTGAACTGATAATGACCTCTTTAGCTAAAGCATCAGCAGTGTTATACAGGCTTAACAAATATGTGTCTAGGCCTACGCTTCGTATGGTTTATAATGCTCTTGTCAAAAGTAAATTACAATATGGGATCATTCAGTGGGGATGTGCCAATAAAACAACCCTAGATAGGCTGAACAAACTACACAATAAAGCTCTCCGTACTCTCACAGTACTGCCTTATAAAACTGCCATCAATAAACTATATAGTAATGCTAGAGCATTAAAGATGCCGGTATTTAATTTATATAAATATGCTCTCGCACAATATATGTTTAAACTTTGCTCAAAAAGAAGTTTAAGTGATAATTTTATTGATAATATTGCGCTTGTGAATACAATACATAACTACAATACAAGGCAAGCCAAAAACAAAAATTATTTTGTGTCTAATATGCTAACTTCGCAAAGTCAAATAGCTTACTAGTAGATGGTGTCAAAGTATGGAATCAACTTCCATGTAATGTTAAATATGAAACCCGAATTTCACAGTTCAATAAATTAGTGTTCAAACAACTTCTAAATTCGTACTCTCCCCTTAAACCTAACTGATCCACTTTAGAAAACAATTGATTTAATTAAAATCCATAAATGGATATACTGCAAACCTGATACTAGTTTAGCAATTTTGGATTCTTTATTTTCTTTATGCGTTGAATAAATTCTCTTGTTGGTCTGGTGCTTTAAATAAACTGGTTGGAAATCTGGCATAAAATAAATGTATCTATAAAGAATAGCGCTTTTCCAGTTGTAAATATTTGAGTGATGCTATGTAGTACCTACTACACTATTATAATGTCATTAATCCAGAACAGTTTGATCAAAAAGGTAATTTTATGATTCATAACAATTGGGCTGATCGTATACACGGAAGATTGATTGTGTAATTGTTTGTACTGTAGCAATTGCACATTGATTGTGAACTCGCTGAGTTGTTCCGTAATGAATATTTTGTGTCTCTAATTTAAGCAGCAAATTAAAATTCTTTTAATGGTAAATAGTAGTAAAATCTGACTTAAGTGAAATGCTGAGTCTGTGACAGGATCCTAACTGGTTTTGTGACATGATCGACGTAAAGTGTTTGTTTTTTATACTTTTACAGTCATCAGTGTATTGTATTTTACTATTTACACTTAAACGTGATGTTAAATTTTAAGCATATTTTGGTCATTAATAACTATTCATAATTAATCATGTTGTGGAGAGGGTTAATCAAAACGTCTTATCTGCAAACGTATAAGTTAGTTGCTTATGTTATTTTGTTTTTCATGTGACTGAAATCCCTTCTCTTTTTCCTGCTTTTTTTATTTTATTTAATTTATTTGTTTACTTTTTGTTTTTCTTCACGACACCGCATTTCAAACCCACCGAATTGATGTTTTTATTTCCCTCATAGCCAACTCAGACTTACCCGCATCGATTGGTGAACTACAGTAAATCTATTTGAAAAGTCTCAATTTATATACATCAGTATCAAATCCAGAGCCTTCAACAGGGGTAGAGATTAAATGACTATGTCCCTTCCTACCCCTTCATCACACAGACAGTTTCAATACATGTAAATACTTTAGTGATGTGTCTTTTGTTATGCGCGGAGTTGTGTGATGTGAATAAATGCTTCTGTCCTGTTCTGTAGGCTTAGAATAGGGAAGATAGCACGAGTATTCTATTGGACTTAACACTAAAAGGTATTTTAACCTTCACCTGTCACTGCTTTGCCGATGAAATCACACCTAGACAACAGTGTACATACCGGTGTATAATTCTTACAGTGGACCCTCTCAACAAAAAAGCGTTGTTACGTATGTCAACAGAAATGCTGCTTGCTTTCCGAAAAAAAATCAGAAATTATGTTGCCACTTTTAAATTTTTTGCTTTTGCAATTTGCAAAAAACTAATAAAAATTGTTAAACTGGTTGAACTGCATACACGAAATAAAAGTAAGGATAAGCTCTACCGAGCTGCGTCCATAGTCTAATAGATAATCCATTGCTCGCTTTTATCGTCACAATCAAATAAACTAGACTAGAAACTCCGTAAAAAAATCATAAAAAAACTATACCTTAGCTGAGATTTTAGCTCCGGACACTGAGCACAGAGAGTGGTTCCACTGTTTATAGTAATAATGGATACACTGTGCCTAGACTAAGCCTACATTTCAAGCATTTTCAATCTTTTCGCTTACGGGAGCTGAATAGTACCAGCAATCCCTGCAGTAACTTCAAGGTGAAAATGCTGAGTAATTCTCGCCAATCGCGCATTCGTCACGCATGATCGCTATAGTAGAAAGGAACGAGACTTAGCTCATACCTATAAGTTACTGTGGTGATCCAGCACGTAGGAACGAGACTTAGCTCATACCAATGTGTTGCCATGGTGATGCAGCACATAGAAACGAGACTTAGTTCTTACCAATGAGTTACCATGGTGATACAGCACATAGAAACGAGACTTGGCTCATACCAATGTGCTGCCTTGTTGATACAGCACATAGGAACGAGACTTAGTTCATACCAATGTGTTACCATGGTGATACAGCACATAGGAACGAGACTTAGTTCATACCTATGTGATAAACTACATAGGAACGAGATGTAGTTCATACCTATGTGACATAGCACATAGGAATGAAAAGTTAGTTCACACCTATGTGATATAGCCAGGGTTACCATCGGTCCACACCAAAAAATAAGCACGCTGCAGCCGCTGCTGTTGCGACGACGACTTTATTGCAAAACCATATCCGTATCACTTTCCGACGCTTCGTACGAAGTTGTAGCGATTAAGAAATCAAAACTTATCTTAAAATGCTAAAATGAATTAATGACCGAAAGATGAACATTTTTGCTTTATTTTTTGTTCATTTGAACTTTTAAAGAAAAAAGCAATTCAACTAAGACATATTAAAGACTGCAGCTCGGAAGATTCAAAAATAAGCACGAGATTCAAAAATAAGCACGTTTTTTAGAAATAAACACATTCACGTTTTGTAAGACATTGCTCTTGAAAATAAGCACAAATCTTAGAAATAAGCCCAAAATGGTAACCCTGGATATAGCACATAGGAACGAGACTTAGTTCAAACCTATGCGATATAGCACATAGGAATGAAAAGTTAGTTCATACCTATGTGATATAGCACACGGGAATGTTACAAAGGCTGCAATACATAGGAAAGTAAGGGTTTACGAATGGCACCCCATAGAGCATGTTCAACGTATGACGTTTTGTCGCTGTTTCCTTATTTTTAACCCAGCTGTTTTTTCGTTGATGATGGCGTTATTTTATGGTTACAAATAAAAAATCCTACTACTACTACTAAATGGAACGATATAGCCTAACTGTTTTATATGCTTTGTATACTGTAAAAGGTTCTAGACCAGAGGTAACGAACATGCGGCCCGCGGGCCGCATGTTCGAGTAACAATGGCATGCACCAGTTTACGAGTAACTATTCGGCCCGCATGCGAAAGAATTTCCTGTGGCCCGCGAACATTTTGGCGAGACCAGTACTTTTAAACATTTTTTCCCCGTCTAATCTTTGCGATGCGATACCAAAAGCTGAGCCCCTGATTTAATCGAGCGCGTATCACACAGTAATTATATAAACGCTCAATACAAGTCATCTGTTTCAGGATTCAGCAGTTCATCCATTGTTATGAAATAATAATAACATAACTCGAGTCCGTTGCAGCTTCAGCATAGTGCACCAGTTTACGAGTAACTATTCGAGCCAGAGCTTAGCTTGCCTTACAGTAGTAGGATTTATGTGAGTTTGCGGAAATGAATTGGTGAGGTGGCAGTACCATTTATCATATGCAAATTTTACTGCTTTCTTAAGGTATTTGTTATTCTGTTTTTTAATCAAGATTTAATTAGCCGCTTGTCTTCACCGATGTCTTCAGCGAAAAAACGAAATACTGTAGATGAAAAAAGAGTATTTCAAAAAGATTGGACCGATATCCGATATGTATATGACCAGGAGCGTATTCAGAGGAGGGCCATTGTGCCATCCTTCCCCCTTTTTGACTCTGCCTTTTAGTAAAAAAAGAACAAAACTAATGGTGCCAAGTGACTGAAATATGCCAGACTCTTTTGATGGTTTCTGTAGCTTATGGCCAGTGGCTAATGCAAGGGTTAGAATGAGAGGTATGCATCCTCCCATCAGCCATTTTCAAAATAGTTTTTGATGTATACAATTTTTCCATAACTTCGAACCTCTTCGAGAGCGATAAGCCTTACGCCTTAAGCACGCATAATCGAAAATGTGCGCGCCAAATGCATCATATTTGGCAAAGCACTCAGAATCAGGGTCAAAAAATTTAAACAAAATTTGCCTGAGAATTATTCAAAAAGCACTACAAATAGCCATTACAGCATCTAAATTTTCAAAAATTTTCCGAGAGAGCATGCCTCCGGACTCTCCAAGAGCTTTTCTTGTTTCTCAATCATTTTCACATTTGTTCTGCCGAAAAAAACGCTTTAAAGAAATATGGAAATTATGGCTTCCCCCTTTTAAAATTTCTCGCTACGCCACTGTTTATGACTAAAAAGTTATGCGGCCCGCTTGCTTATTGGTAAGAACAAAGTGGCCCGCGACCGCAAATAGGTTCGTCACCCCTGTTCTAGACCAATGCGTTGTTTTCCGAAGTTGTATTCGTGGGATTGTTTCGTAACATTGCATTATGAAGTCATAATTGTCTACAGACGTAATTGTTTCGTGAATATTCTGGATAGATCTTTCCGAGTTAAAATTTGTGCTTGTGACGTCACAATTGTGTTTACTGCGGTTTGGTGTGAATTTTTGCAAGTCATATGATTTCTCTTGACGTCACAATCGTGTTTACCGTGGTTTGGTGAGAGTTGCATGTCATGTGATTTCTCTTCTTCTTTCTTTTTCGAAATGCGGTGGAACATTCTCGAAATTGATTTGGAGTATAAATACGCGTGAATTTTCGAGTGTATTTATTCGAGTGTAGATTTAGTGTGCGTAGAGTTGCTGTACGCTGAAGGGTATAGCCCTTGTTGTATTGTATTACTGAAGTGAGCAGTGGTGCTTGTGTTTATTGAAAAGTAGTACGGTGAGTACCGTAGCTAAGTGAATTAAGTTGGGTCGGTTATTATATTCGTTTGGTGAAGAAGGTCTTGGTTTTTTCGTGAGGTCAGATCTGAGAACGAATTAATTCCTACGGTTGTCATACAATTCTTATCAATCGTTCTGTAAGCGAAGTAATACCATTCTTGTTTCGGGACATTTTGGGGACTCGACCGGGATATCATTTTTCTTTTTTCGGTTGATAGTTAGAGGATTGTCATGGCAACTGAAAGCGGGTTTATCACGTTGCAAGATCTTAAACGGTAGGCAGAGGAAGTCGGTCTTGAAGGAAAGGAGAGGACGAAGTTCTTGACCAAGGGATGGAAAATGACACAAGAGAATGAAATTCCGAAAATTGAAATTGGCGGCGGAAGCCGAGGAACGGAAATTGGTTGCCGAAGCCGAGAAAAGGAAATTGGCTGCCGAGACCGAAGGAAGGAAATTGGCTGCCGACGCCGAGTAAAGGAAATTGGCTGCCGAAGCCGAGGAAAGAAAATTGGCTGCCGAAGCAGCGGAACGGGAAGCGGAGACTACAACTTGATACTGCTAATGATGTAGACTCGTGTTTCTCCAAATTTATTGATGTCGAAAAAAAGTAAATATTGACAAACACGCGCCCCTTAAAAAGGCAACCCCCAAAAAACGCAAATTAATTAACAAACCTTGGATAACTACAGGAATTTTAATATCTATTAAGAAGAAACAAAAACTCTATGCGAAATGTTATAAAAGTGAATCTGAATTTGAAAAATGGTTGTACAAAATTTATGCGAATAAATTGACTAAAGTCAAACATTTGTCAAAAAAAATTTTCATGCAACCAGAAATTGTCAACTCGAGACATGACATGCGCAAATTTTGGGGAAGTATGAAAACCTTACTGCCAAACAACCAAGAATTGAACTCGCCTGACTTTGTGAACGTTGAAGGTACAAAGGTCACCGATAAGAATGAAATAGCTGACTGTTTCAACAATCACGTTTGCAGCATAGGCCAGTCGTTGGCTGATAAAATTGTTTCTTCTAGCTCACTTCCTTTTGTAATTACTTACAAAACCGTGTCAATTCTTCAATGTTCTTACGTCCTACTTCTCCCACTGAAATTTATAATGTGATTTTTCAACTAAATTCAAACAAGAGTTGTGGATTTGATGGCATCAATGCTAATTTTGTTATTACTGCTTCCGAAGTTTTGTCACCTATATCATCTATATTAATTAATGCATGTTTCGACCTTGGTGTGTTTTCGAGTGTCCTCAAAATTGCAAAAGTGATACCAGTCTTTAAAGAAGGTGATAAGGGTAAAGTTTCTAATCATAGGCCTATATCTCTACCCACTGTGTTTTCTAAAATTTTAGAAAAACTAGTTTATGCTAGAACTGTTGTCTTCCTAAATTCTCATTCTGTTCTAGTTCCAACTCAATATGGGTTTAGACCAAAATTTTCTACCATTCATGCAGTCTTGGATATTATTACATCTTGTTATGACAATATGGCCATTAATATGTATACTGGATTTGGTTTGCTTGATCTAGCTAAAGCATTCGATACTGTTAACCACAATATACTGCTTAAGAAACTAGATCATTATGGAATAAGAGGAATCGTAAATGATTTCTTTAGATCTTACTTAACTAATCGAAGGCAAATTGTTTCGATAAGCAACTCAAACTCTTCTTTGAAATTTATTAATGTAGGAGTTCCGCAAGGTTCGAACCTTGGATTCTTACTCTTTCTTCTTTTCATCAACGACTTGCCTAATTGTCTAGAAAGCGTACCTCGTTTATTTGCTGATGACACGTGTCTACAAGTTTGTGCACCATCCGTAGAACAACTAGAACTAAAACTTAACTCGGAATTAACTAAAATCTGTAAATGGATGTTTGCTAATAAACTAACGCTAAACGCCTCGAAATCTCAAGCTCTTATAATTTCTCCGAAACTTAGATGTTCGCCAGTATGTCTGAACTTACGATGCCCTGCTGGTACAATTAAGTCAGTAAATAATGCAAAATACTTGGGTATAACTTTGGATAATCGCTTAAACTTTCGTGAACACATCAAAATTACTGAAACCAAAGTTGCTCGCTCAGTTGGAATTTTGAGTAAACTAAAATATTATCTTCCTGAATCTGCTATGTTGCAACTTTATTATCCTCTTGTGCATTCGCAGCTTATGTATGGTGTAGCCGTTTGGGGTAACACCTTCCCTTCTATCTTGCAAAATTGACTCGTCTACAAAACAAAGCTCTTCGCTTAGTTACTTCAAGTGATTGAAACGCTAGTGCTGTTCCCCTCTACCAAAAACTGAATATTTTATCTCTCTCAAAATCGAACAAATTTGAAATCGCTAAATTTATATTCAATTATAACAGTAAATGTTTACCCACAACTTTTGATCAATATTTTATTCTTGCAAAAACATCCCATTCTCAATCTACCAGATACTCAGCATCAGACCACTTGAGAATCCCCTTATATAAAACCAATCGATTGCAACGATCCATTAAATTTGTTGGTCCTAAAATTTGGAATTCAATTCCCTTAAAAGTTCGAAAAACCTCGTATACAAAATTTAAAAAAGAATACAAAACTTATTTACTAAACACAACTGAATAGTCATGTAGTACCATAATTATCATGTTAATTTGTTTAATTCCATTCCTACTCCATCCCTTCCATCCCATTTGCTGCCTTCAGTGTGTGCTGCTACTTAGTTTTTTATTTTCTTTATAAGCCGGTTTATTTAAATTGCCATTAATTATCTTATATTATGACAATTGTTGATTTAATTAAATTTAAGTTCAGGAAGGCTGAAAAAAGCAATGTTCTTCCTGGCCTACCGGACGGGAAGTCATGACGACTTCCTCTTGTTGGGTCAGAGGCTATAGCAGCACTCCATCACCAACAGTGCACAACACTCCAGTAAATCGTACCGTAGAGCGAGACAGCGCTGTTTCTGGCTGTTAGCCTTCATCAGCCGCCCTCAGGTAAGAAACATTCATCTTCCAGGACGAATGATCTGTTTCTTACCTGAGGGCGGCTGATGAAGGCTAATAGCCAGAAACAGCGCTGTCTCGCTCTACGGTTCAGGAAGGCTGCTTGACTCGAAGACCTTGCGGTCCCTTCGCAGCCTTCCTGTTGCTGTTTTCTGATTATTTTTTGTTTTTCTGCAAATGTAAAATTGTTATTTGCAGCAACGAAATAAACAAGCTTGATTGATTAATTGATTGGAGAGGAAACACAAGCTGGAAATGGAAAAGTTGCGATTAGAAAGCAAGAGACTAAATGGACGAAGGAGTACTTCATCGGAAGACCAACAGGCGGCATTAAGCCAAGCTTCTCAGAACACGGTTTCAAGAACTAAAGCCCCAGTGCTTCCTGGTTTTGTGGACGAAAAGGATAATCTGGATAGCTACTTGCTTAGCTTTGAAAGATATGCCACTGTTGCAGGCTGGGAACGATTTGACTGGGCTACTCGTCTAAGCTCATTACTTTCAGGCCGAGCGTTGGATGTCTACCCCGCATTGTCAGACGAACACGCAAGGACTTATGATAAGCTACAGAAGGCTCTTCTACAGAGGTATGACTTTACGGAACAGGGTTACCGTGAAAGATTCCGAGAAGCTAAGCCGGAGGGACAGGAATCTCCTTGTCAGTTCATTGTAAGAATCTCCAGCTACTTCGATAAGTGGGTCGAACTAGCCGGTGAAGACAAAACTTTTAAGGGGGTGTCGGAGTTGATGGTGAGGGAGCAGTTTACGAACTCCTGCCCTAAGGATGTGTCGGCGTTCTCGAAGGAGAGGAGTCCTAAGGATTTGGAGGACTTGGCAAAGCTGGCGGAGTAGTACCTAAATGCCCACGGGAAGAAGTGGTCCACGAAAGCGCCGGTGACGAAGCAGGATGTGAAGACTAGTTTAAGTAGAACTCATAAATACACAATGAGGTGTTACGTGTGTGATGGCACAGGCCATAGAGTGGAGTGCCCAAGCAAAACATCAACGTCACGGAATAAGCCGTTTGGTCATGGCCGCCGGTCTTATTGCTTTAAATGTGGGGAAATGGGACATGAAACTCATGAGTGCAAAACAGCATTATAGCGCTCTCAACTTGGATCCAGAGCGGGGGGGGCGTGGTCCCGGGGGGAATCCGACCCAAGCTCAACGAGTTGCATGCGCGATGCAAGTGCCACGGAGAAGTGACGAAAAAGAAGCCTGATTGGGGATGGAGACGCTAGAACTGAAGTCTGGAGAAAAGATCAAGGTGCTTAATGGTGCGTGTATGGCGGAAATTAAAGATAACTTACCTGTATTGCCGGGCAAGGTCGGAGGTAAGAAAGTGGAGTTGTTACGAGATACTAGAGTCGGTGGATGAAAGAGTAATTATTAGAAGAGAGTCGGTGGATGAAGCGGATTTTACCGGAGAGACAGGACATATCATGACGATGGATCGCACGCTTAAGCGAGCTCCCATGGCTAAAGTAGCAGTGGACACGCCATTTTACCTTGGAACTGTTGAAGCCTTGTGCTTGCATGACTCCCTCTTTGACTTAATCATTAGTAACGTGCCCGGAGCTAGAAGATCAGACGATCCAAATCCAGAATGGGGAGTGTTGACGGCGGTTGCTACAAGAGCGCAAGCACGGAATGGCGAGGACCCCAAACCACTTAAGATAAAAGAGGTGACGGATAAGATGTCGATTAACAAGAACGATCTCATTAAGATGCAGGAGGAAAACCCCACCTTGCAGAAGTTAAAACAATTGAAAGGAACTGAGACCAGGAAGGGATATGTGGTCTCATATGAGAAGCGAGGAGGAATTTGGTACCGGATACGTAAAAGGAAGGATGACGTCGGACACCCCCGTAAGCAGATCTTGGTTCCGAAATCATTAAGAGAAAGAGTAATGGCAGTGGCTCATGACTCTCTTTTTGGGGAACACTAGGGGGTGAAGAAGACGGAGGATCAAATTCAAACTAATTTCTTTTGTTCAGGTTTGCACGAGGATATTACCAGTTTCTGTCGATCTTGTGATGTTTGCCAGAAGACTGTCGCCAGAGGCTCAGTGCCAAGAGCACCTTTAGGGGACATGCCATTGATTGATCAGCCTTTCAAGAGAGTGACAATAGATGTAGTGGGACCTATAGCACTGGCTAGCGACAAAGAGCACAGGTACATCCTGACCTTAGTGGACTATGCGACAAGATACCCAGAAGCTGGTCCGCTGGAGAACATCAATACAGAGACGGTAGCAAAAGCGTTGTTAGACATGTACAGTCGGGTTGTAGTACAAGAGGAAGTTGTGAGCGACCTTGGAACCCAGTTTACATCGGACTGCATGAAGGAGGTATCTAGGTTACTGTCCATCAGGAGACTTGCGACTTCCCCTTATCATCCCGCTTGCAACGGATTAGTGGAGGAATTCAATGGGACTTTGAAACGGATGTTGAGGAGGTTATGCCACGAGAAACCACGCCAGTGGCATCGTATCATCAATCCCCTCTTGTTCGCTTATAGAGAGGCACGGCAAGAAGCTACAGAGTTCTCACCTTTTGAGCTACTGTATGGAAGGACGGTAAGAGGCCCCGTCCAGATTTTGAAGGAGTTATGGTCCGAGGAAGAAGAGGTTCCGAAAGTTACGACAAGTTACCAGTTTGTCCTCGAACTACGGTAAGATCGGACGAGACAATGAAGTTGGCTCAGGCCGAACTAGAAAAGAACCAAGGAAGAAACAAAAACTTGTACAATCGAAAAGCAAAGAAACGGAGTTTCCAGGTGGGAGATAAAGTCTTGGTGTTACTTCCTACTGACCAAAACAAGCTTCTTATACAATGGAAAGGTCCGTTTGAGATCAAGGGAACCAAATGGGAAACAATTACCAGGTCGAAGTCAACAAGAAGGTGAAGACGTACCACATCAACATGTAGAAGCTTTATGTGGAGATAGGTAGGATTGAAGAGACTGCAACGCCTGGGCGGAGGAATATCCCAGGGGAGCTTCGGGGGAAAATCCAGGTGAGCTGCGGATGTGTCCAGGGCGTCCAGGGGGGGCCATCCTCAGGCGGCTGCAGTTACACAAGTAGGGACAAATTTGGTAGAAGTAAAAAGGATGTTGTTGAGGAGATCAGTGTTAATGAGGAGGACTTGCAGGGGCTGGTGACGTTCCAATCGAAGGAAAGCATCCAAGATGTGTGCGTTGGGGCAGCGCTTATGCAGGAACACGAAGGAAGATTCTTTCCAATCGCGTACGGAAGCAAAAAACTGACATCTGCAGAGCGGAAGTATTCCACCATCGAGAAGGAGTATTTGGCCACTGTGTGGGGAGTATCGAAATTTGGTCTGTATCTGGCCGGTAAGCCATTCGTTTTACAGACTGACCATCAACCTCTAACTTTTCTAAAGGATGCCAAGTTTCGAAACGATCGAATTATGCGATGGGCATTGGCACTACAGGGGTATGACTATACCGTGAAGGACATTCCTGGCAAAGACAATGTTGTAGCGTACTATTTAAGCCGCTTAGTGGTGGACTCTGAAAATTGTTAATTTGTGCAGTGTTTGAAATTTATTGAGTGAAGTAATTATGTAAATAAGTGATATCGTTTTTTTGTGTGTGTTTTATATTTTCCGTTGGATAATAGTGTAACGATAGGGCCTAACTGTTGTATATGCTTTGTATACTGTAAAAGGTTCTAGACCGATGCGTTTTTTTCCGAAGTCGTATTCGTGGGATTGTTTCGTAACATTGCATTATGAAGTCATAATTGTCTACAGACGTAATTGTTTCGTGAATATTCTGGATAGATCTTTCCGAGTTAAAATTTGTGCTTGTGACGTCACAATTGTGTTTACTGCGGTTTGGTGTGAATTTTTGCAAGTCATATGATTTCTCTTGACGTCACAATCGTGTTTACCGTGGTTTGGTGAGAGTTGCATGTCATGTGATTTCTCTTCTTTCTTTTTTGAAATGCGGTGGAACATTCTCGAAATTGATTTGGAGTATAAATACGCGTGAATTTTCGAGTGTATTTATTCGAGTGTAGATTTAGTGTGCGTAGAGTTGCTGTACGCTGAAGGGTATAGCCCTTGTTGTATTGTATTACTGAAGTGAGCAGTGGTGCTTGTGTTTATTGAAAGGTAGTGCGGTGAGTACCGTGGCTAAGTGAATTGAGTTGGGTCGGTTATTATATTCGTTTGGTGAAGAAGGTCTTGGTTTTTTCGTGAGGTCAGATCTGAGAACGAATTAATTCCTACGGTTGTCATACAATTCTTATCAATCGTCCTGTCAGCGAAGTAATGCCATTACTATTTCGCGACACTAAATTATATACTGCTGAGTTCCCTGAACATTTTATCTAACGCTTTTTTAAAATTTTTGTCGTGTTTTAAAAACACGAAAAAAGAGGCCAGGAAGAGCTCCACGTCTGCCACCTTCTGTATTCCCGAGAAAACTTATCAAATTTGCCCGATTTAGAAAAATGGGCTTGAGAAGAAGTGGAGGGACCAGTCCCCTCCATTCTTCACCTTGGCGCCACCACTGGAAATAGAGTTGGTGGGCTACAGCCTATGTGATTTTTTGCAATCGCAGAAGACAGTTCGTCAGAAGAAAAAGATGATAGCAATACCTTTGCAGGTAATGTGATTATGACATGGTTGTTTTCTTTACAATTAGGTAGCAAATGTCTCCTTTTTTTTTTAGCTTATATGTACATCATTATAATGTAATCGTGCGAAAGGTCTATTGATAAATCGTCATTAAAAGTGCATTTTATTTATTTTATGCACCAGTTGGCCTGCATTAGGCCAACAGTATTTTTATTGATTCGAGTTTACAATCACTTAGAAGAAATTTTACCAACAGGATTCTTTAATTAGCTGCTTGTTAGATTTCGTCTCGCAAAGTTAGAATCATCGTGTAGTGTTTAATCCGAGGAGTGAGGACCCTACAGCGAAAAAAAGTGGGAGTCGAACTACGATGGTCAGCGGCATGGCCTAGCGGTACTGCGCGCAGGTGACAGATCTTACGTGACGGGTTCGATTCACGGCAGGAGCCGATCGCATTTGACGTATATACCGGGTGGCTGCTAACTCGAATAGCGCAAGCTCATTTCGCAGTCTCCCTTAATTACTGTTGAATTTCCAGTTTAATATAATTTGAAAATAAGCTAAGTTATTTATTTACGATTCAACAATCATTTCTGTCTCTAGGCCGTCGCCGTATCAACTACGACGCTGTCGACGAATTACGTTTATACGCGTTATTTCACTTCAAAACTTTCGAAATGACTTGGCGAAAGGAACATTCGCGGTATTTTTTTGGTCGCGAATGCGAATAGACCAAGCGTGGGTTTATAAGCGCCATTATTTGCAATATCGTAACGACTTCGCTGTGGCGCTGTGTTTTACAGCGCAGCTCTTGGTAGAAAGTGCTGCACTAGTTTTGGGTTCGGTTCTCGTCTCGGCTTCGGGAGGATTCGGTTCGGACTTTCGGCTTCCGTTCGGCAGGTGACAGTAATGTGATAGTGTGGTCGTGGCATAAGCATATAGGCTGCTGTATGCATGAATCCACACGTTCCATTCGCGAGGAAAAAAATTACCGCGAGTTCCATTCGCCTAGTCACTTCGTGAAATTTTTTTCAAGTTTTATTACGTTTATCGCAGAACCTCCTCACTGCAACGTAAATTACGGTAAGACAGCTTCCGCTTAACTGCAGCATTAGTTACGCGTGTTCCTTTATGGATTTATCATGCTTATATCTTTGTAAAGAAAGTGAAGAGAGAAAAAGTCAGAAAAGAAAGATATTACGAAACCAAAGAGGTGAATTTATTCTATCATGAGAAAGCTATCAAAGCGCTGTAACGAGCTCGCTTGGAGTTGCCGACCATTTGTCTACTACACCAAGATGGGAGAATCAGATGGCCGAGTGGTATGGATCGGATGGATCGCTAGACTTGGGGTTCGATTTCGATTCGGGTCAAACCAATGGCTTTAAAATTGGTATTTACAGCTTCCCTGCTGGACGTTCAGCATTGAAGGGACAGTGTGGAGAAAGCCGGTAAGTTTACTTGTTGTGCCGTTGGGAAAAGCACTCAACGGAATTTCCCCACTGCTTGTAGACAGATGGTAGACAGATGGCCGGCAACTCCTAAGCGAGCTCGTACAGCGCATTGATCGCTTTCTCGTGATAGGAGGATAAATATGCCAATAATAAAAAAAGATAATCCCGTTACGTGTCTTTCCCAACGACACAACCAACGATATAAGCGATATACGGCCTATAGTTTGAAGTTAAGTTAATAGCTTACTTGATACAAATTGGATAAAGAACTAGTATTGAATTTGATAGACTTTTTAACACTGAATAATTAATTTTAATCTTAAATTATTAACCAAGGAAGGCCCATCTGCAGTCTTTAGGCCAGAACTCAGAGCAAAACAAAACAACTCCGCTCCTTTTAAGTGGATTAGTACGAAAGCAAAGACTGGCAGTGTGGTTGTGATTAAAAAAAAAACTGTCTTTCTGTTTTTCCTGTCTCTTGTTTTCAGCAAATGATAATGTTTGCACTAAAACATGATTTTGGGAAGTCAAGAATGTACCAATAAGTGTGAGAAATCGACCGCTCACATCCAAAGCCAAATCGCTAGACTTTTATATGAAAACCTGATCTCGCTTAAAATGAACAGCTCAGAATTAATATGAGCCCTCACAGTTGCGAAGTGTAGAAAATCGAAAAATTTTTACTCTATTTCGCGTGGGGACGTGGAAGACGAAAATGCAAGTGAAACTTTTAAAAGTTGGTACGCTAAAACTACAAGACATAACGTTTTCAAATTTCATGACTTGCTGTTTCGGCGTTTGGCTTAAATTCAACAGCTTTTCTTTAAAAGTTCCCATTAATGCAACACGTTGTTTGCGCCTTACCGAAATCGCTTCGAAGAAAGGCATATTTCAATTGTTGGGAACAATCTTCATCAAAATGGAGATAAAGACTTTACGAGTTGCGGAAAAATAAAGAGATGTCTACAAAAAAGTGATAGATCAGGGTGGTCCAACTTAATTATATCGCGGGCCACAAAAAGCTGTTTACTTAAAGCGCGGGCCAAAGCATAATAGAAAATGTTGTTACTTGATAGTAGATCAACATAATGGTTAGGTACAACGAAAATCTAAAATTTGTTCGTTTAATTTTAGCTCCAGCATGTGTTAACAGCAACAACAACAAGTTTATTTTGGCCTCATGTAAAAATCTAGCGCTAAACGTCGTGATCAATACAGAAAGCAGGGAGGCTGCAAACAGACATTTCGGTCATCAAGTCAAGCAGTCACCCAGAGAAGTTAACGTGCGCCGCTGTGTCCTTGATTTCTGATTTCTTCATCTTTATCCTCCCATCACGAGAAAGCGGCGGAGGCGCTATGCGTAGCACGAATCCAGACTAGCTTAGGAGTTACCTTTGTTTCTAAGTTTTTTCGGTTGAATTTTCTTCTGACTTCTTTATTTGCTGCTTGCCAGATTCCACCTAGCAAAAACTTTTCCTTTTTGTGACTTATTGTTGCTTTTTTTGTTATGGATATTCTCCGGCAAGCCAGAAATAAAATAAACTACAACTATTGACGTTAAGTCGGCATTTTGCGAAGAAGATCAAATTTGTCAAGTAAAAATCAAATCTTCATTATACTCGCCGTTTTAAACGTGTAACAAGTCAGCGGGGCCCATCTTACGGAATAATGCAAGACAGCTTCTTTCGAATAAATGGTGCAGCGGTGGTGAGCCGTTGGCAACGCTGTGTCCACTTTGACCGACCCAGGATTTTAACCCAAACTTCCGCTCCAGAGGCGCGAACGTTAACAACTCGGTCATATGATGTAGGTAAGCTTACTTTTGCATGAAACATAACCATTAACCGCACAAAATAGATGTCGCTATCTTTTTCAGTAAAGTTAGGCGATTAAAAGCGATCGTGAATTGGACTCTATACGACCGAGAGTTTTATAGCAAGCGCGTGGTAGTCGAGTGTTTTATCATTTTGCTGCTTGGTCGGACCTCCCCTTCGGCTCCTAGAATTACAACAAATTAAAAAGTTATCCGTTGCAATTTAAGGAATAAAACACCACGCAAGTTATGAAGCGAAGCGGTACAGACTGTTCAGAATTAAATTTAAAAAACAAAAACGTAAACTTATTCGAAAACTCGCCTACAAAAACGAAGATTAAGTAAATATTTTCAGACCTAAACGTGCAAATCACCGTAACTTATATCGGGCCAAGAAAATTATTTCGCGGGCCAAAATTGGCCCGCGGGCCTGCAGTTGGACCACCCTGTGATAGATAGATATTATGGAGCAAAAAGATGATATATAAATTTTGCAAACAACAAATAAATGTGAAACATTCCAAGAAGTTGTATTTTGATTATTAGGGCGCTACTTTTATTTGTTTTTAAATACTATGAATAAAAATTGCTGGTATCATGATGTTAAGACAAACAGTGCCTCCCCAACCACGAACCTCACCACACGTCACGGTTTATTACGGCTTTGCGTGTACCAGTAGTCAGCTCGACAAGAATACAAAAACCGGTACAAGACCACCAGCACACATTCACACATAGGCTGTAATCTTGTTTGAACAATAGCTTGTCATTTAGCGTCCCAGGTTGCTAGCAGAGCTGCGAACTCAATCGAATTTTATTCGAGTTCAACCTATTTTAGCAAGTCCGAGTTGTCTAATATATTTTTACGAGTTCAAGTTCGAGTTCGACAAAAATAAGCTTTTTCGAGTTCGAGTTCAGGCAGATGAATATCCAAAATCGCGAAAACTTTTTCACCGCCGGTACTCACGCAATTGAAACAATAAAAATGTAGGTCGCAATGGCATGAACAAATAAACGACATGCAGCTTTTCTTTTGGTAAAATCATAACTTCAGTTTACACGGATTGTGACTACTTGAACTACAAACTATATTTCGTAGTAATCTTTTATTGCTTTTCAACAATTTAAATATCTTTCTAATGAACTCGAACAGTTTTATGTGAGTTCAAGTTCGAGTTCAGAAATAAGTTTTAACAATAGGTCGACATCTGTGACGTCATAAGCTGACTGATAATACTCCGTGTAAATAGAGCTGTTTAGTGCGACGTCACAATATCACCTAAACCTGAAAACATCACAACGTCACAAGCAAACTGGAACCAAGCTCATAAGCAAGGATGGGAACCCAAACCTAAACCTGAAAACCCGGTTTTAAAGGAAGTTTTTCTAACCAAAACTGAAACTGACACCTAGACACCTACTCTGCCAACTTTTTGAAACATGTGACTAAAGGCATGACAAAAATTCAGAACTATCTTTGTTTATTGCAGGTTTTGTTTACAATGAATTATTTTGATATGCTAGAATCTTCCAGAAACTTCCTTGAGCATTTGTCATCTTGTCTGTGACGTCATACTCGACATTTTGTCATTTATAGTGTTGTTTACTACTGCGTTTACTGCTGCGTCATAAGACTCATAATTACGTTACAATGTGGAACTACCTGGATTTTTCTGGAATCGTAAATTTTCTATAAATTGGAGCGAAAATTGTTATTTTATTCAGATGAGTAATAGATGTCTTTAGAGTAAGCCAGTGTTGCTGCTTTTTGTATTTTGTGGGTAGTTTTGAGTAAGTGTTAGCGGAGATATCTGAGTGATTTGCATTGCTGAGGGAGGAATATTTTTTGAGTTATTTAAAAAATGATTTCGTTATATATTAAGGGTGGTTAGTTTGTTTTGAAAGTGGTAGATTGCAAGTTTTCCCTGGACCATTGCATTGAAGACTGATACTCTCATGTCGTTCTCTGGGATAGATAACGTTTCGGTTCTCAGAATTAAAGGTTGAAGCTTCGTGAATAGCCAAGCTTCAATAGCACGACACAAATTTAGTCAAAACTTGCTACCACTAAACTCGTCATAATGATTGATTGATTGATTTCTTTATCTTCACCCTCCTATCACGAGAAAGCGGAGGAGGCGCTATGCTTAGGACGAATCCAGACTCGCTTAGGAGTTGCCTTTGTTTTCGTGTTTTCCGTTAAAATTTTGCTTCTGACTTCTTTCATTTGCTGTTTGCCGGATTCCACCAAGCAAAGATAATCATCGTTCGTCGTAAAAACAACGCTCCTAACCACTACGCCACGCTGCCGACGACATCTGTCGAATCACGATGCGTGCACCGGATTTACTTCTAAATTAGGATGGTTCAATGTTTTGTTCCCGATTGCAACCACCAAAGTGAGTCCTCGGATGGCAAATTTTAGAAACTTTTCGAAACTGCAACTGCGTCTCTAATCGGGAGTGAAACATCAAACCATTATAATTTTAAAAATATGCGCCCTCACGTAGGCTTACCATACGTCCTCCTCTTGGAGGACATCTTCTTTTCAATCAAAAAACAATTGCACTCCAAGGACGCCAAAAAATGCCCAAATGTCCTCCTTTTCGGCATTATAACCAGTGAAAACATGTCAAATCATTCGTCATTTAAAAAAATTTGGGAAGTTACAGGACCAACTAAGATCTGCGCCTGCGGGCGTGATGATTTTTTTTTATCTTCACTTGAATTTGGGCGGAAAATTGGACATCTGCGGCATTGATGCTGTAACGATATAACTGTTTCATATGTTTTGTTTTAAATGCTTTGTCTACTGTAAAAGGTTCTAAACCGATGTATTGTTTTCCAAAGTTGTATTCGTGATTTGTTTCGTAAGGTTACATTGTGAAGTCATAATTTTTTACTGGCGTATTTTTTTCGTGGATATTCTGGACAGATCTCTCCATCACGTAATTTCACTGGGTCAAAATTTGTGCTTGTGACGTCACAATTGTGTTAACTATAGTTTGGTGTGAGTTTTGCATGTCATAAATACCATTTCTCTTCTTGTTTCCTTTTAAGAATTTTGCAGAACGTTCTCGAAGTTAAATTTAGACAGAGTATAAATACGCGTGATTTTCGAGGGTATTTATTCGAGTGTAGATTTAGTGTGCGTAGAGTAAGCAATGTTGTTGTATGCTGAAGGGTATAGCCCTTATTGTAGAGTGTTGCTGAAGTGAGCAGTGGTGCTTGTGTTTATTGAAAGGTAGTGCGGTGAGTACCGTGGCTAAGTGAATTAAGTTGGGTCGATTATTATATTCGTTTGGTGAAGAAGGTCTTGGTTTTTTCGTAAGGTCAGATCTAAGAACGAATTAATTCCTACGGTTTGTCATACAATTCTTATCAATCGTCCTGTCAGCGAAGTAATACAATTTCCTATTTCGCAACAGGCGCACGCAGGGGGGGCCACGGTGCCATGGCCCCGCCCCTTTGGTCCTGTAATAAGGTGCTAAAACCTAACTTTTAGTCCATGATTTTTCAAACAAACAACAGTTGCAGCCTTGTTTTACTTATGTTAGCCAAGCTTTTGCTTTTAGACTTGTAAGCTGCGAAAATATATTTGCATTGTTCATAGTGACTGCACTCACTGCATGCCCCTCTTCAATATAAAGTGTATTAAAATGAGTGTTTTTCATGTGAAAACCGTAAAAATTCATTAGCAGCCGGGAGCTACGCCTCAACTGGGGGCTCCCTTAGCTTCCGGCGGCAGGGTGTTTTAACCCCACACCCCCGGTTGTGGTACCCCCTTTGCCAAATAGGTGTGCCACTAATCTTCGGACGTGATGACCTTTTTTGGTCTTCACTTAATGTTGGGCGGAAAATTGGACATCTGCGAACCTGATGGCCCTCAAAGAACCCGTCCTCCTTTGACGTAGTGAAAGTATGGTAGCCCTACCCTCACGCAACTCATTTCGACAAATAAATAAAGTTTAGTAAACGCAAGTTTAAACGAAATGTGTTTTGCCAGTATTACTAGCTAGGTTTTAGTTTGTTTGGAACCAAACAATGGGTATTGTGACGTTGCACTGAACAGCCCAATTGACTTAATGTTTTTGGGAACATTTTGGTTTGTCTTAACATTGCATCACATTATGTTGCATGACGACGTTACAATAAACAAATAAAAAAGTGTCTACTTAACATTGAGTCGTCACAGTCAGAGTGACTGCACCTTGACTCTTAGGTAACAAAAAGATTCATCATGAAAAACTAGCGTAATGCAGTAGTATATCGCCTACCTCTATTTTGCGCAGGAGCTCTGGGTTTTCGGGTACGTCTGGGTGAATTGCCACGACTATTCCAGTGTATGAGTTGTTTTTAAACTTAACAGAGCTTGCTGCTGAGAATTTTAAGTTCACAGCAAAAATCAATCCAACACAGAAAATGAAAATATTCATTTTCATTCTTAAAACTTTAGCTTAAACACTAAATAAAAGAATTGTTTTTTACAGCGTTCATTCAGAAGGTCTTGGTCTACCACAAGAGTCTCAAACTCAAATTGCTCTGAGGGCCAAATAAGGACGTGTAAAATACCCGAGGGCCGCGATTCAAATGAAAACATAATAAGAACACAAGAAAAGATAAACGCAAGTACGCTAATGATTCTTTTAGACTACAGCCATATTTTGTTCTGGCTGCTTAACTGGCAACTTCAGTCTTTTATCTACAAGGACCTCGATATTGGGCTTCAACTTGTCCGCAGAAACCAATCTTAGAGTTGCTTGCAAATGTTCACCCGTGAGACGTGACTTCAATACAGTCTTGTTAAGCTTCATGGATCAAAAAAATTGCTCACATACATTAGTGCTTACGAACATTGCAATAATTCGTGCAGCGGCAAAGAGTAGCTTTGAATATTTTTCTCGTGGAAGAAATATGTGTAAAATTCTGATATCTCTCTCTTTGCCCTTATAAGCATCATATTTATTGCGAGGCATAGTTTTGCAGTGCCGACGCATGTTATAATCTGAGGCTTATCTTTCAAAACACCTATTTTTTGGTGACAATTTATAATTCGACTTTTTAATAGTATGTAGCAATTCGATCTCAGCGACAATGAACAACAGCAGCTCGATCTCAGCGACATCGATTTATCTTTGCACAGGCATCAGGATCGTTGACCAGATGATCTGCACGAATGCGCTCCTTCCAGGACAAACTACATGCATATCCGAAGGATAAATACAATTGTTCATTCCGCGATTAACTAGGCCAACTATGGTGCCGGTGCACCGTGCACGTTTTGCTTTCCGCAGTAAGAATATGTTACAACCGATCGACTCTGGAGCAGAACATTTGTCAAAAAGAAACCGCCAAACGCGCAAGCCGGTAATGTAGACCAAGGTTCGCAAATAGTGGGTTACGACTCGAATTTGGGTCGCAAAAATTATAAACGTTGGTCTACATAATTATGGTAACGTGATGACATTTTTTTGCTTCAGTTTTTCTTAGTTACTTTTGGAACGTTTTGGTTTTAAAATTTTCTGACTTCACGTTGTATCATGAAATTTTTGAATCCCTTGAGTCACAGGCCTAAGTTTTAAAAATTGATTCCTAGCGTAACAAGCGTCAATTCTTACATACGGTATAGTTGGGTGCTGCATGTAGAATTTCAACGTCTTTATTGCTGTGACTGTTAGTGAGCCTCAGTTCATTTTGAGCTGTTTTATCGGCCTATGTGGGAGAATGCAAGCGCATTGCGGCCAGTGGTGGGTACTCTTTACTTTTAAAGTAACGAAGTTACCGTTACAATAATTACTTCGAAAAAATTGTAACTAAGTTACCGTTACTCGTTATTTCTTGAAAATGTAACTTGTAACTTTTCGTTACTCTTTATTTATAATTTTTTTCAACCTCGGTTTACGCTGAAACTGGCGGGTCAGTGTAGTCACTGAAGACATTGCTGTCTGTTCGGGAGGTCTTGGGTTTAATTTCCGGGTCGTTCTAGTCGGCAGTCACCAATAACTCACCAACGTTGCGATATTTCTTCGGAACTGTGTTGCGAGGCGCTAAGCCGGGGAGATGGGCTCCGCCACTCGTAACACGCTTCGGCGTAAAACCGCTAGTATAATGAAAAGTTTTTTTATTTGATTTGGTTTACACTACATTCAAAACAGCTGCAGTGCGTAGTAGCCACTACTGTTTTTTAAGATTCGATTTCAAAGACCGATTACAAGTTTTAAAGGACCAAAAACTGTTATGATTAAATATATTGTAAGTGTACCTATTTAGACAACACGGGAAAGAAGCGTATTGGAGAGACCATTACAAAAATTTGAGAGACCGTTTTAGTTCCTCAAAACGCCATAAAAAAATACTAGTAGTAGAAATAAATTTTAATGCCGAAAAATCAATAACGAGCCGGCCGGTTGTCTTTACAATACAGCGACAGTTGCTATCGGTGCGGTAGATCAGGGGCTTGTTCTCCAAGCCGGTCAAATCGGACACAGCGTCGCCAACGGCTCGCGACCATTGCGACGTTTTTTCGGATTTTGCACGTGTGTTGCCGAGGCGCTAACTTAAAGAGATGGGCCACGCCACTCCTAACACATTTCGGCATGAGGCGGCGAATAAAATGATGATTTGATTTTTTTTGAAGTTAATTACGATTGGTAAAATCAGTATGCACAGCCATTCAAATATCAACACACCGCCACAATTCTTCATAGAAAGACCAAAGTTTTGAAATTCCGGATGTGGTTTTAAAACGCGCGTCTTTTCCACGTGAAAATATCCTTTTGCAGCGGCGCTTTGTGGTAGGGCAATTTTCAGTTTAATAAAAATTTCTCTTCCTTTGCACCAGAAAAACCTGGACATTAAAAGGCTCTTTTTTTGGCAGATGTTCAAAAATTAGAGACAACGTTTTTGATACACTTTTTCTGTTGAGACTGGGCTGCATAAGGGCTTCAGTGTTGCCAGATTTTGATAGACATGACCAAAAGTCACGAAAAGACCAGCCAAAACACACAAAAAATTGCGGTCTAAAACATCCAAACTTAAACAGCATTACAAGTGCACATTTAGGAACTATTTTGCCTGAGTGAATGCCTCTGTCAAGAGCTAAATACGTTTCAACGCATTACTCTAACAAAGCTTAATAAAAAAAAAAAAAAAAACATAGACCCTAGCTACGTTTGTATTCATAAAACTAAATGTCACATTGTTGCGTTTGCAATAAATAACAACAAATTCTAAAAGCAATTTAAAACACAGTTTCTCCGACTAGAATAATGCAGCCATTTTCTGATAATGCAAGAGATCTACCCAAAGATGTTAAACAAACAATTAACACTGTGCAAACGCAAGTCATTTAACAAAACAAATTTGCTTCAGCTTGCTTGATCACATGCATTTTTCATCAATTAAGCCTTGTGAATCTTAAAATCGGCAAAGTTATTTTTTCAAACCTGTCCTAAAAATTTTCACACCTGCACAAAGGTTACGTCCGCCCAAGAAATTAAAAAAACATGTCGGGCGGATATCTGGCGCATCTGGCAACTCTGAAAGGGCTTCAAAAAATCACTGCTTGCCAAAGAAATCTAGCGCTCTATCGCTTTCTCACTTGGTTGTACTTTTTTTTGTTTTGTTTTGCTTTCTCACTATCGCTTTCTCACTTGGTTTTACTTCACACAAAACTCTCACGCACATTAGGAATAATGTTAAGTCAAAAGATTTTTTCCTAAAAATATTTTATTACAATTGTACTATACCATGTTCAACTCGCATCTCTTATACTGCATCACGGTATGGACCTCTACCTACTCGACCTACCTTAACTCAATTCGTATGCTTCAAAATAAAGCGGTTAGATTAATAGCTGGCTTTGATGACAAATATCCAACTTCAACTATTTATAAATCATATAACATTCTTAAATTAGATGATATGGTCAAATTGCAGATAGCTATGTTTGTACATCGACATTTTAACAATGACATACCATCTAATCTGAGGGGCTATTTCACCAATGTTAATAAATATCACTCAATCGCAACCAGAAGGCAAACTATTGGATACAATTATCATATACCAAGGTATAGATCATCCAAATTACAACGTTCAATTAAATATCTCGGGGTATCGGTCTGGAACGCAATTCCTGTTGACATCAGAGAATGCTACTCACGTAGATTCAAGAGAAAATTTAAAAACCTAATACTTGAGGGTTACTGAAAACAATATATTTAACCAGCAGTTAACGGTATCAATCTTTTCTTTAAAAAAAAAAAAAAAAAAAAACGAACAAAAATTAAATTGTACTTTATTTGGATCTGGGCCTATCGTCTGCGTTTCCTTTTTTCTCTTTTTTAACTAAAAATAATTATTGGTAATCTTAACTTTTGGAATTTAGGGTGGCTGCTTGACTCAAAGACCCTATGGTCCCTTCGTAGTCTCCCTGTCCTGTAATTGTAATTTATTTTTGATTGTCGTAACGTGAACTTACAATATTTACGGACTAAATAAATATAATGAATGAATGAATGAATGCTGCAAAGTGTAAAACTTCATACTTCCAGCAGCAGCAGCTGCATGTCGTTGCGAGTAAAAATTTTTTTGAAAGGTGCTAGACTGCTGGCCGGTTGACATTACAATACTTTCGGTCTTTCTGTTTGGCCTTTCTGTTTGGTTGGTCTTTCTGTCGGTCAATCGAAAAGTATCTCGTTACAGCAACCACTGCCGCAGTCGGTGGTGGGCAGAACCTCGTTACTGCCCACAACTGATTGCGGCTTTTAGGTTAATAGCCTGATGAAGCAGGAACCAATAAGTCAGCTAAACAGAAAAATGTTGGCCAAATTAAGATTGGCTCAATAGCTAGGCTGTAAGGCAATTCAATTTCGCAAAACTCGGTTGTAAAAAAAACCTAAAAATATTTAAGTTGTTTGAGCAGAATTATTAATCATGAGATAACAACTCACTTTTTTGTTTCGTTTTTAGTGCGAATTGACAGCAACATAGAAAGCACAACATCAAGAAGTATTAGTACGGTGGCAACTTGCGTACTGTGTAGTGATAGGCCTAAGCCTTCCATAAAATTTAGAAATATTTGGCATACGTAACATTTCGTCGATTTCGGGCTTGAACTTGACTTGAATTTCTAGGACTTGAACATAAAACTTCATTTTAATCAATTTTATCTACCGTTATTTGGGTCATCAGTCGTTACATACATATGTTGAGAAACCGCTTGATAACATCCTTTAAAAAAAAAAAACGGACAAAGGCCTAATCCGCTTTATCGACGAAAGAACATCAAGAATTTTATTGCTGAATAGCCTCATAGGAAAATTTGGATTCTAGTTTGCCCAGTTTACGTGCTTTGACTTTCCAGTCTGGAACCATTCACCGTAATTTGGACCGTCACCCGCATCAAACGAATTCACCTACTGTGTTCTCATACTTCTCATTAGAAGAATGAACGTCTGACTCATTCTTTACCAAAGTCCGTATAACTTCGTATAAGTTGCGCGGACAGGAATGGAGCAGAGACGATGGGGCAAAAAATGTGTCCAAAAAGACAATCGCCTGTCTATCTTTTATAATGTAAAAGCGTTTGAAAGTGTTACAAAAAAGGTCATAACTTTAGTTACGCTCGTTCGATTTTAAAAATTTCAACTGCATCGTAAAGCTCTTGATTTAAGCTATCGTTTAAAACAAATTTCAAGAAAATTGATGGTGTTTTAAGCACTCTACATGGTTAATAATTTGAACATACTTAGTAATTTTTCACGCAATTTTTACGCTATCAGCATTTCTTGCTGTTTTAAAAGCATAAATATAGCGCAGATTTGCAAAAAGTAAAAGTTATTGTTTGATTCAAATTAAATTGGTTCAATTACAAAAATTTGAACTTCAATATGGAAGTAACCTAGCTCGGCATAAAGAGATAAATGGCTAGGCATAAAGAGATAAATGGGCTAGTTGGCTATTGACCGTAGTTTTCCAAGCCTTCAAAGATTTGTTGCAAGAAAATGATTGCGTAAATTGTTTTAAACCTCACGTAAAAGTAGGCTTCACTATTCGTGTATAGAACTAGGTTTTTGCAACCATGGTAGATTTACTAGATTGGAGTGAGGTTACTAACTTCTGTCATGTTTCACCCTTAGACCATGTGTGAAACTAGCCTCTAGTTAATTTTATTCTGGCCCACAATATTTGATTTTAAAAGCCCAGGGTTTGAAATTCAAGAAGCTGCGACCGTGAAACGACGTAGACCTATGCTAATGGATATGAAACAGTAAAATCGAAAAGTGAAATAGATACCGGTATATTTTTCCCGCTTGAATTTTGCTTATTGAATTTTTCGTTTAACAAATGGTCCAAAGCCCTTTTATTACATCTGTGGCTGGGCTGTTAAAAAAGTTTTGAAGAAATTGACCTGTTCTTTTTGCACACAGGTTTTGACAAATTTGGATTCCGATCATTTAGTCTTTAGTAACATCTCTATGTTAACCCTCATAAAATCGTTTGTGAAAAATTCTATGCAGTTTGATGTATGCGATGCTACGTTTTATCTTTGTCATCCATCGTCTGTAGTATTAGATTTTCTAAAACATGTCGAAATTGCATTTCGATCGAATATTACCCAAGCAGTTTATGCTAGAGATCCGACTTCTTTTATTAAGAGAGCTGTAGCGTCTGAGATACCGACACGACCCATTTGCCATACCGATATTATTGACAAAGTTGAAGATTATTACTTAAAGCTGAGGTTTTTCATTTATGAGAAAGGTGTTGCTAGCAGATTAAGAGCTGGTCGTCAAATTCGCTAGTAAAAGCGCTGCAAAGCGTGGAATTGCTTAGAATGTCATGTGAAATTTTGATTGGTTTTCTTTTTTTGTTTATTGGTTATAGTGTGTTATTAATTGTTGTTGTGAATGTCTTATTCACAGAATAAAGAACAACTATGATTGTATGAGATTTTTGTGCTTAGCCTACTGCTTACTCAACATTTGTCATCGTCATCATAACTTTGAGCGCTTCAGTCTATTAAGCCATAAAGCTACGATTCTTAACAGATATGAAGATGAAATTGACATTTACGGAAAGTATCCTATAACGTGTCGCCGCCGTCATCGGAGCACTGTAAGGACTTTTTATTTTCTTGCACAAGTATTAGTTTGAAGATATAGTAATCAACGATCGTGATATTGTGATAGTGCTCAGTGAGGCCGACCCGCCCGCCCCCCTTTAAGTCAATCTCAAATATTGCCACGCAAGCACTTTTGTCGGTCAAAATTAATTGGTTATAAACGCCATGGAATAGCCTACGCAAGAGCAGATTCGTAGCCAAGCGACCCCACTAAGAATAAATATAGCCTAGCCAAAATACCTCTACAAAAACAACTACCTTACATACGGGTACTTCGTAACATAGCCTAGTGTAGCACAAAAATTAGACCTGCAGATCAGTTTACGGCAAATGATATTTTAAGATGTCCCTGTTATAGGCCTTTCTGGATTCCTCGATCGATACTGCTAAATTAGCCCACTGGAGTTCATGCAAAATTTGTCTTCAGAAAAATAAATCTTAATAAAAATTTATACCTACCATAGCTGCCATTTTACCTAATCTAATACTTGATCAAAGCACATACAGTGGAGGACGAATTTAATTCGCTTGATATGACTTTCACGCTAAAGAATTGCAAGCAACAGGTTTAGATGTTTGCTAATTTAAATGGTAGGCTATAAATATTTACCGGTTTCTTCAATTTTTAACCAAGTACTAGTAAAAAGCAGTACCGGTAGCGTCACAGTAAAATTACAATTTTTTTATTAGAAAAAGCATAATTACAGCTGTAAAGTATTTCATAACACGCTTCATACGTTTTCGTTCATTGCAAAAGATAAGCGATTACTGCATTTAGCGGGTTCCAAGCAGAGGTCCAAGTTTACTACGATCGGAAAGTGTGTAAACAACGTTCAATTTTTTTAAAAGTTGCATTAAACGATGGCTTAATTCAAGATCTTCATTATAAAATTTAAATTTTTAAAATTGAACAACTACAACTGAAGTTATCGCGTTTTTTGTAACATTAAACATCGTTTTTACGTTATAAAAGATAGGCGGCTTTTGTTTTTTTGGACACATTTTGGCTTCCATTGTCGCTTAACAATGGAACGAATGATCCGCATAACTTAAACGAAGTTATACGGACTTTGATTCTTTACGACTGTGCTAACTTTCCCCAGTTTGTACGAATTGCTGCGTTTGACAGTAGCCTTAAAATTGGTGATTAAGACAAATAATGTGCAAGTTTTAACAAAAAAGACGCTTACAAATTTTTGAGTTGTGAGGATTTGGGGTACTTTTTGGGGGGCGCGCCAAAAAATATTTACGGACTCCTGATGTAGACCACTATCTAATGCTTTTGGGCGAAAGCTTTGCTTGTCGCTTTTTCGAATTACATGTAGATTTAAGTAATTTGTAGCGTAATAGCCTTCAACAAAGCTGTACGCTGTCAAATGTTTAAAAAAGCTATACTGCTCTTCTTTTTTGAAACTGGTTTAAGAAAGCCAATTCCACCCAAAAATTTCTCGCCTCTTTTGCAAAAAAATTGCCTCCCTCAAGCATTTTCTTCTGACTGCGGGCATGGAAGGTGGCGTAAAGGAACTTTTCCTTGTTAAGGTACAATTTTTTCTCGTAGATTTTAAACGAGAAAGGCTTTTGATGTGTATCGGAAAAAGCCAAATGGAAGGGCGTGAGCATTGGAGTCTAATCCCCTCTGTACGCCTAATGTTGAGCGTCATTTCAACGTGTCACTTTTGAAATTTTTTTATAATTTTGTTTGCATTAATTCGCCATGAACAACTTCGAAACGCGTTGCTGTCCTTTAGTCGGAAACGTGCTTATTATTTGTTGCATTAAAATAAAAATAACGTCTGAGAAGTGTGATACTTCTAAAATCTTAGGAATTGTTACAGTAAACTTGCTAACTTGCTCGTTTCCGGTTTAGATGCTGATTGCAAAAACTAAAAGTTTGAAAAATGCTTTGCATAGCACAACGGCTTTCGAAACAGTGATCTAATTTGAGCGTGAGAGATGAAAACCTTCCCGTATTTTAAGAGCAAGTCAGCGCCAATAATCTCAACTGCTTCCGTGGCCTAGTGGTAACTTGCAAGGTGGGTAGCTCTGCCTGCTGAGGTCACGGTTTCATCAACCTCTTACCTACCATTTCTTCATTCTCTCCTCTAACCTCATGTGTTCTGTGTATTTTTTCATTTAACACACAACTAACTGTCACATGTCTTGTGCTATAAATCAGTTTAACCCTTGTCAGAACAGTACTTCCACGAAACATCTTCATTTTGCCAACAACATGCCATTTCCTTTTCACGAGTTTTTAATGGCAACACGTTCTTTACTGTCTAGCGATTACGACATCATTTTTAGTTAATGCAGTATGATTGATTAACTGATTATAGCGCCTTATAGCGCCTCCGGGCTTATAGGCCTCCGGGCAACACAGCTTCGAAGAAACGGTGGCGAGCCGTTGGGTCGCTATCCAAATGTTGCTTTAGCTTTGCTGGTCTCACGGAGTCATTACTTAGTACTTTATTACACAGCACGCACTGTGCTTCTCCATACCATTAATAACCACTGACTTAAACCCAAACTGGATATAAGAATCATCATATTTACGCTTTTTACTACTCGTGCTGCTAACACTAATTCGACTAAATTTTGCAAACGTATTTGCATAAATACAAATCAGATACAAAGCATGCACCTGTTTAAAGATTTATGGCATTACGCATTCTGCGCGAAAAAAAAAGAACAAAAGATAATAACAGTCTGTGATTGGTTGGTCATAACATCTGATCGCTTGCGTGTTCATGCTCCTCAGTTTACCGTGGAACCGTTCACCGCTAGTACAATTGAAAAAATAAACCTTTTGTTGCAAAAGATGTGTATGCCATAGCGTGTTATGATTTGTTGTTTCTTTAAATCGAAGTTTTGAAATTCCTCCCTTGAAATGGTCCTGCCCGGTTGGGAACCACTGACTTATGCAGTGCGCGGCAGAACGAATATACTGTGCGGGGGTTCTCGGCCACAAAGGGAACGTAGCCGGGTAGATGGGCCCCATCACTTGTTACATGCTTCGGCGTAATACTACGAGTATAGTGAAGATTTGATTTCTGATGTTACTTAACTTGGCCAAATTTTGTTTGCGAAAGTTGGCGGGGATTGATCTTGATTGGCTAGTTACCTATTACAACCGTGGACTTATAATTATCCGCTTCAAACTATCATTAATTCAACCTTTAGCAATCCTCAGGTATGTTTGCATAATGTTTTCAAAAAAATATCCCACCATGGAGTTTTGTACAAAAGTATATCCCACCTTATTATTGGAAAGCCTTCAAAATGACCACACCAGCCGTGCTAGTCTTGAAGAGGTCTAGCTCTATAAGCTCTTCGGTTACCAGTTGTAGAATTTTGGCTTGCAGTTCCAAATAAGAAATCCTTGGTAGAATTTGACATTTCTTCAGCGATGTTTCCCGCAAACAACCGTTACGCTGGATTCATAACACTGCTCAACAAAAAAATTTGGGCATGTAAGGCAAAGGTTGATCAAGGGTAATGTGGGGGCGCTGAACCCAAAATAGCATCAGTTTTGCCAAACTGGCTCTCGTTTATGAGATATTTTAAAATTTTAGGCACTTGTTTTCTAAAAAAGTGTGTTTTCGCCACTAGAGGGCACTGTATAGCCGTCATGTTTCAGAGAACACTTTTAAAAGATTCTACTCTTCATTCTACGTCAGTTAAAAAAATTGACGAATTAGAGTGATTTTTGTCCATTTTTATGCATTGGAGGGTGGAAAATCGCTAAGGGATATACAAACCAAACGATAGATTTAATTCTTCGCACTTCCGCTTGTGGCAAGCGCCTGGCGGGTAAGCCTCAAATGAAGACACCAAAATTTTTTTGCCGGTTAATTAGTAATAATACTTCAGAAAAAAGCAGCGAACTCATTTACAAAAACATCACAGTTTGGGTCAGAATGGAATAAATTTCTACGGTTGCACAATAGGGTGGGTCGAAAAAAAATTTTTTTAAAAGAGCCATCCTAGATTATTGCCAAATATGGTAAAAGTAACTTTAAAACCAATTTTGGCACGTTGCCAATTAAAATGCAGCAGCAACCGCACCTCACAAATGGTAAAAAAATTTTGTAACTTCTAAACCACACATCGTAAAAAGTTGAGTTTGGTGTCAAATGAAGCAAAATTAATACGTTTATATCTACTTTAAAAAACCTTTTGCGCTATTTCGCTTCGGAAAAAAGTTATTTCTAAAAATTACAGATTATGTGATATTTTATGTCAAAATAGGTTTCTTCTTTGAACTACAGTCGCAAAAAATCTACTTTTATGGAAAAATTTGTTTTTGGAAAATTGACGCTTGTTCAACATTGCTATACGCTGAATACTATAGTTTCCAGTTTGCCATGGAACCAACTGTTTAACCAGTTAAGTTCAGATTATTACATATTACCATACGCTAACTTGCATTCCAAACTAAGTTGTTTAAACAAACGAGTAGATTTTGCGTAACAACATTTCAACTTGGCTTTCTGCCTGCTTACTCAGCAAAGGTCGATTCACAACTTTTTTTGTCTATGGGCTTACCATACGTTTTCCTTTTTTAAACCCCCAAAAAAGTGTTCTCCGAGGACGCCAAATATGTCAAAAAAGCGCTCTTCCTTCTATTTTTTATTATCTTTTTAAATTTTTATATCCTCAGTGGCTGTTTGACTCGAAGACCGTCTTTAGGTCACTTCACAGTCACTGGCCGCAAGTGCTAATTAGTTTATTGTTTTTTGAGTGTGAAATTTTTGTAAAAGTTTGTCAATTTTTTTCTCCGCTCATTAGTTATTGCTTTTTGTTTCGTGAAATTCTTATGTGTGTACAAAGCGACAAACAAATAAAATGAACGAATTCTCCACCCAAAATCAAGTAAAGACCAAAAAAATTTAAAAAAAAAGGTCATCACGTCCGCAAATGTCCAATTCTCCGCCCGAAATTCAATGAAGACCAAAAAAGACCGTAGTTCATACTGAAACTTCCCAAAATTTTTCGTGGAGGAATGATTTTGTATGTGTTCACCGTCCATAATGCCGAAAAGAAGGACATTCGGGCATTTTTGGCGTCCTTGGAGAACACTTTTTTGGGGGTTTAAAAAAGGAAAACGTATGGTAAGCCTATAATAGTTCAAAGGAAGTTGTGAATCGACCTTTGCTGAGTAAGCAGGCAGAAAGCCAAGTTGAAATGTTGTGAGGCAAAATCTACTCGTTTGCTTAAACAACTTAGTTCGAAATGCAAGTTAGCGTATATTTGAGCATGGTAATAATCTGAACTTAACTGCTTGAACAGATGGTTCCATGGCAAACTGGAAACTAGTATTCAGCGTAGCAAAGTTGTGAACAAGCGTCAATTTTTGAGTTTTATGTTAACAAATGAAACCCTAAAACTAACAATGTTTTACTGATGATATCTTACTTTTTCTATCTGGTAAAGAAGATCAGTTTGAGCGTATTTTTATTTTGCACGATTTTGCTATCCACAGCGATTGTAAGCTTAATACGGCCAAGTGCCCAGCTTTCCATTTGGGAAGTAACAAAGACAGTTTTGACAAGCCTTGTCTTGATAAAGGTTTGCAATGGCCAAAGGAAATATTCAAATACCAGGGTATATTGCTTGCAATTAAAAAAAGTGACGATAACAATAAAATATTAGTGGTTTAAACTGTGCCAATGTTCTTGACAAAATTAAGAGCATTTTAAATTTGTGGTCTTGCAGAAACCTTACATTAATTGGTAAAATCACTATTCAAAGAAAGGGCGCTGTGAGGCGCGAGACAGCTCATCCGTCTGTCCCAGGGGCGAGCTAGATTATGAAATCATAAGGAAAAGGAAGTCAACCCTGACAATTCAACATTCATCACACGCATACTCAGCATGTAATTCACGTAAAAATTAAAATAAAATAAAAAGAAAAAGAAAATGACACAATTCTCAC